>OX155972.1:9793755-9976460 GCA_944548615.1 Micropterix aruncella | reverse complement strand
TATATATATATATATATATATATATATATATATATATATATATATATATATATATATATATATATATAGTATATATATATATATATATATATATATATATATATATATATATATATATATATATATATATATATATATATATATATATATATATATATATATATATATATATATATATATATATATATATATATATATATATATATATATATATAAATATATATATATATATATATATATATATATATATATATATATATATGTTTTTATTTAAAATAAAATTACTAAAAGCTACTTAAAATGTAGCGAAGGAAATCCCAGCTTGTATTGGGAAATGCTTATGTTTGAATGAGATATACTTACGGATGTGCACGACTTTCGAAGGTGCAATGTAAGTTTAAAGGTCCTTTTGCAGTCGACTAACGATCACTATTCATCCATAGGTATATCTCATAAATAGGGCTTATCATAAATAGGGCTTATGCAACACAAAATGCCTTCAATTGAGACGAATTAAGCGAAAAAAGAAAAAAATAAAATATTGATCACTTCGGCAAAGCCGTTTTCTAAATGAAAGTGACATTACGAAATAATTCAAATTTCGAATGCTACCAACATTTAAAATATGATACAATTGGCTGAGTTTGTTATCAACGAGCCATTAAATCGAAATAAAAATAAAAAAACCTCCATATGCTCAATGAAATGAAAGAAGAAACTTCAATCTTAATTTCTGGCAGAGGAGTTTATAATAAAGACTGTATAATGTTATCAAAATAGGGTAAACTTATATAAAATTGTATAATATTAAAAAATTGTAAAGAAATATTGTAGAAAACAGTATAATATTGTTATATTTTATAAGGTTTGTAAGGTTGTTACAAACCTTATCAAATATATATATATATATATATATATATATATATATATATATATATATATATATATATATATATATATATATATATATATATATATATATATATATATATATATATATATATATATATATATATATATATATATATATATATATATATATATATATATATATATATATATATATATATATATATATATATATATATATATATATATATATATATATATATATATATATATATATATATATATATATATATATATATATATATATATATATATATATATATATATATATATATGTATATATATATATATATATATATATATAAAATAAAATTAGTAAAAGCTACTTGAACAGCAGCGAAGGAAATCCCAGCTTGGATTGGGAAACGCTTATGTTTGAATGAGATATACTTACGGATGTGCACGACTTTCGATTGTGCATGTTAGTTTATGGGTCCCTTTACCGTCGACGAACGATCACTCATCATCCATATATCTCAAAAATCGAGCTTTTCCTTTTGCAACACAAAATGCCTCCAATTGAGGCGAATTAAAGCGAAGAAACTAAAATAAAACACTTTGATCACATCGGCAAAGGCCGTTTCATAAATGGAGGATGACGTTTCGAAATAATTCAAAATTTCGGACGTTTCCAACATTTAAAATATGACATTATTAGGCTGCGTTAGTTATCAACGAGCCATTAAATCGAAATAAAAATATAAAACCTCTAATGCACAATGAAATGAAAGAAGATACTTCGATCTTAATTTCTGGCAGAGAAGTTTATACTAAAGACTATATAATAATATCAAAATAAGGTAAACTTCTATAAAATTGTATAACATTAGCAAATGTATAAAGAAACATGGTAGAAAAACTGTATAATATTTTTATATTTGATAAGGTTTTGTAAATAATCTGTTCATAGGATGATGATTATGATTCGCAGTAAAATAAAATTTATAAAAGCTACTTGAACAGCAGCGAAGGAAATCCCAGCTTGGATTGGGAAACGCTTATGTTTGAATGAGATATACTTACGGATGTGCACGACTTTCGATTGTGCATGTTAGTTTATGGGTCCCTTTACCGTCGACGAACGATCTCTCATCATCCATATATCTCAAAAATCGAGCTTTGCCTTTTGCAACACAAAATGCCTCCAATTGAGGCGAATTAAAGCGAAAAAACTAAAATAAAACACTTTGATCACATCGGCAAAGGCCGTTTCATAAATGGAGGATGACGTTTCGAAATAATTCAAAATTTCGGACGTTTCCAACATTTAAAATATGACATTATTAGGCTGCGTTAGTTATCAACGAGCCATTAAATCGAAATAAAAATATAAAACCTCCAATGCACAATGAAATGAAAGAAGATACTTCGATCTTAATTTCTGGCAGAGAAGTTTATACTTTATGCATTGGAGGTTTTATATTTTTATTTCGATTTAATGGCTCGTTGATAACTAACGCAGCCTAATAATGTCATATTTTAAATATTGGAAACGTCCGAAATTTTGAATTATTTCGAAACGTCATCCTCCATTTATGAAACGGCCTTTGCCGATGTGATCAAAGTGTTTTATTTTAGTGTTTTCGCTTTAATTCGCTTCAATTGAAGGCATTTTGTGTTGCAAAAGGAAAAGCTCGATTTTTGAGATATATGGATGATGAGTGATCGTTCGTCGACGGTAAAGGGACCCATAAACTAACATGCACAATCGAAAGTCGTGCACATCCGTAAGTATATCTCATTCAAACATAAGCGTTTCCCAATCCAAGCTGGGATTTCCTTCGCTGCTGTTCAAGTAGCTTTTACTAATTTTATTTTACTGCGAATCATAATCATCATCCTATGAACGGATTATTTACAAAACCTTATCAAATATATATATATATATATATATATATATATATATATATATATATATATATATATATATATATATATATATATATATATATATATATCTATCTATCTATATCTATATATATATATATATATATATATATATATATATATATATATATATATATATATATATATATATATATATATATATATATATATATATATATATATATATATATATATATATATATATATTTGATAAGTTTTGTAAAGAAATCCGTTTATAGGATGATATGTTTATTTAAAATAAAATTAGTAAAAGCTACTTACAAAGCAGCGAAGGAAATCTAATAATATTTGAATAAGTATATCTCATTCAAATATTAGCATTTCCCGATCCAAGCTGGGATTTCCTTCGCTGCTTTGTAAGTAGCTTTTACTAATTTTATTTTAAATATACATATATATATATATATATATATATATATATATACAAGGATAAGAAAATGCTATCGAATTCAGTCCAATATATCCAGGTTCATTAACACACAAACAAGACACACAGAGGTTTACATTTTATAAATTTAATGTAACGATGATGATAATATTAATCATTACTGTGCATATTGTACCGCAAAATATCATCTAATACAGACGGCGAGGAATGTATCAATTCGTAGAAGGAAGGTCATCTCTGGCAAGCGAGGGAGTGTCGAATTACATGTACGATCGAAATGACGACGGGAGAGCGAATATGGGATAAGGTCGACTCACCGTACCTACATGTTTTAGATAATAAACAAAGTTCATAGTATGTAACAATTTGTTAGATTAAATAAGTACCTATAGTGTAATGAAAAGTAGGAAGAGACCTTACATAAATTTAGCAAACAGTGTATTGTACATATATTTAAGATACGCCCTCAGCAACAGGAAAATAAAATAAGTAAATTAGGTTAACGTACGATACTAGAATATTGTGAAGGCGTTATCCCTAATTAGGTCAACGGGCAGGATGCAGCTAGGATATATTTTTGAATTTAGTGTGTAACGAAGAGCGGCTCGGTGTGCGCGTTGATCATATTGCGTGGTTCAAGGGAAGAATAAAGGACACTTCACCAAATTTCACATAACCATAACTTGTGTTTGAAACTATCCATTCGGAATTACCACCCCCCCCCCCCTTCCCCCGCCTAGGGACAATTTCGGAAGATTTTTTTACATACTTTCAATTACTCTGTCAAAATAAAGTATTTTTGAAAATTTTCCCTCTAAAACTAACCAATTAGATGGAATAAAGAAATTGAGAAAGTCGTTAAGAAAACTCATAGCCAACCACATGTGGGTAGAAAATCGTCCGAAACGGCTCTACTTCCACATATATTTAATAGATGTTGGTTAAGCAGTTACCTATGTAAATTATGTCTCAATTATGTCCTAATGATTTATAAAATTTTAGCTCATAAAAAATTTGATCATAATGACATTTTTGGAAAGTGCTCCTGAATTTATTCCTCCTGAATGAAACATTCCTAATATATTTCCAAAGAATGATAATTCAGAATACAATCAGTAATGTATAATTATAATTCGATTTATTTAATTTTTAATATAACTTTACTAACATAAATATACAAAATTAAATGCTGCCATCTACCGGCCATACGCGAAGGCCCTTGGGTAACCAGAAAATACGGCGCTAACAGCGGAAACACTGACATGTAAAGTATCGAAGTAAGATATGAAGATGGCGCAAGAGGATTATTATTTTTATTAGGAATTTATTCCACCTGAAGGGATATTGCTACTGAATTTATTTCTAAACAATTTTAATATATGGTGGTCCGTAATAATTATATATATAACATTTATTTTATTTAAAAATAATGTGATTATAAGGTATAGAATATTTAAAAACATCGCTTGTATCAGCACAAAATATTTCTATTTTTTTTTCACATACGAGTAATATTCGACTATGAAAATAAAATTTATAATAAATCGTACGTGCATGGCGTGAATATGTTGTCGAAATGATCAGGTTTCCAGGGAAGCCATTTTAAAGCTACGTTCGTTGTCTATATACAGAATGAGTGTTTAGTTAGTGGCATATTCAAAAGGGGTGAATTAGTAAGAGCAAATAAAAAACATTTTATCCGACTTCAAAAAATGAGGTTGCTATTTTTTGCATTTTTTTTTCAATTGCTTGTGACCTCATAACTCCGTTATTTATGAACCGATTTGAAAAATTCTTTTTTTATTTCAAAGGATATACTTCCAGATTGGTCCCAAATGAAAGTCCTGTTCTGGTGATGGACCCATGAGAAATTGAGGGAACTACTCAAATATTATCACATTAAGCTGTAAATTTACATGTTGGTTCAGTTACGATGATCATGCATTTTAATGGTAAGCATGACCTGATTCTACACCCAGGATTGGCTCCCGACGAGGGGACTTCTCAACGGTCAACAGCACAGACACGAAATTTTGTATATGCATTCAATTATGATAGCCCGTTCTAATTTTCTCCATGACATGGCTACAGCACTTATAGACATTTTTGGAGTCGGTTTTTTTTTTTGTTAAAATTTTCATAATTAAATACAAAATACTAAGAAATACATGTTTATATAGGTTTTTGTAAATTATATCCATTTAAGAAAGTTTGAGAGGCGGTCATCTAGCTGTATGAAAAATATCGCTAATAAACTGTATTAGAGATATTTTACCTACCGCTAGACGGCGCATCGTGCTCAACGATTATTATTTTTAAAAAATGTTATTCCGACATTTTATCAAAATTTGCTTATTTGCTAGTACAGATTCACCCATATCAAGGATGTCGGTAACTAAAAATTTAACCTGTAAAATTAATGATCGCAGCTTGTAATTTCGCTAGGTTTTCATTGATGTAATCTTTAACCGGCGGATACCAATAATTGATTAGGTTCCGAAGTAAAGTGAAGTATTAGAGGACGTGATCGTCAATGTCAGGGTTTATGATTGATTTGAAGATTTTATTAGAACTTGTCGGTTCGAAACTAATTTGACGTATGATTACTAAGTACGATATAACGACTAAGTATTCGTGGAAACGATGACTACGTATTCGACTACCTTAATCGTGGATTCGAATCAAACTGAACATGTCTGGTAATATGTTATTTTTTTCTTAATGATTTACATATAATATTAGTATATTTTTATAGAATATTGTCATGGGCTAGCGTGAAGTTGAGTATCTTTGATTTTTATTAGTAAAAATTGAACAATTTTATGTATTCATTATTCAGTATTCAGTATTCAATTTAGTCATTGAGAATATACAATAAAAGCATGAATTATCAGTTAAAACTAATTATCGCATATTAGAATTCGTCAAATGCTAGTAATATATGATTATATGTAGATATAAAATTATTAAAGCAGAACTATTAATTAATTTGACAATAGTGGTGACTAAAGTCGGCTTTACGCGGCAGACAAATAACATTTAAAAAAATAGAGCTGTATCCATGTACATGAGTATACATATGAAATAAATAATTTTTATAAGAATATTAATAGTCATCTTAGGCACTCTATAACAAACAATAAAAACTAAAATGAGGTACTTACATATTAATGTTATTCCCATTTGAAAGAATTGGCCTTCCTCAAAAAAATCACCCAGCTTATAGAAAGCATGTGTGGATTGCAGCTTTTGTTTAATTAATCCTTTAAGCGACGAACTCTTCAAAAAATTCCCGATTTTCTTCCCTGAAGTAAGGCATAATTTTGCGCAAATCAGTCTTTTTAGCTGTCGGTGCCGGTAGATTATTATGACAAGGAAGGGATAGCAAAACCAAGTTTTTAATAAACCGGGCAGTGAAGTTTTCCTTGAATACTCTACAAGCTCTCTAATCTTCCAGTTCGTTGAACATGGCTCTCGTTTTAACAACACCTGGTGAAGCTTTTTCAATTCTAATCCAATTGCATTTAGATATTTGGAGCTCAGCCGTGTTGATGTAAGTTTTTGAAGCTGCTTTGATTTCATACATGTCTTCCGGTTGAAGTATAGTAGCTAATAAATTAATAGTTTAAAAAACACTAAAACACGCTTTTATAAATGCACGTAAAAACCACATCATCAGACATTGAAACCTAATCGTGGTCAAAGTTCATTCCACGACTTTTCTAACAAGTCCAAACACAGCTATGATACGATGTTCCATCATGAAGTACCAGTTCATATATTCCGACTCCATCATCAGATCAGTTCGACAGTACCATATTATTGTATTGTCATCAGAACTACATACAGCTGCCAATTTTCATGACGCTACGATCCTTGGAAGATGGTTAAATTAGTTACCTTAGATTCCATTATATAGTTAGTTACATATTTTTTATTTATTTTATTTTTTTATTTTAAACCAGTTGTTAGGA
Organism: Micropterix aruncella; assembly: GCA_944548615.1. Classification (NCBI taxonomy): domain Eukaryota; kingdom Metazoa; phylum Arthropoda; class Insecta; order Lepidoptera; family Micropterigidae; genus Micropterix; species Micropterix aruncella. The sequence continues at coordinate 9,969,281 of OX155972.1, read as the reverse complement.
GTTCCTACACTTGGTTATGTCAAAAGTAATAAAAATAAAAAGTATAGTATTTAAATAAATACCTATTAAGGTATAAGATATGAACGTCGGTATTGCAAGGAATGAACGTTGAAAATCCAATCGCAGATTTTCTAGGTTATATATGTAGAGGAAACAACATTTTCCAATATTTTCAATCAAAATTCTTAAGTAATTTCGTAAAATTTTCTGTCTAATTTTCTATATAATCCTAAGTACTATCAAATAAATATTGGATAATTTCATAAATTATCATACGGGAAGATATTTTAAAGAAAAAACACAAATACAAACAAATCAGTAATACAGATCGACCTAATAAAAGCGTGTTAAAAAGGGAATGTTTGGCATTGCATTCACTATAGTTCTTAGCAGGTCCTTCGGCATTTCACATTTTTCGACTCTTTTACGTTTCTCAATTTGGGCGAAATCCCTATCACAGGGTAAATATGAGTGACCAGGGGCCAGAAATGTGTGGTTGATTGCCTGTGATAACATGCAAACATCCCTGTGATAGCTGAGTAAATGAACAAGAATACTAACATTTGGTTCGTATGTTGTCGGCTGCAGTTAGACCAGAGTTAGTTTTCTTTTCAACCGAAACTCGGGTTGACTGAGAGCTTTAGGATGCATGAAGAGATTTTGTTGCTGCCTCTGCCACTCATGCCTCGTGCCATATTAACATGCACAGAGTTATTACCCTTTTTTTGGTCTATTTACTGTATCCATATTATTTATGACAAAGCACCCTAAAAGCTATAGAGATCAAAACGATAAAAGACAAATAGCTGAATGGCACTTAGCCCGTTTTTTTTCGACAAGTGGCCTGGCACATATCACACACGTCATATTTCAGGCGTTCTGTACACTAAATATCATGGCCGTCGTACTTAGCCCGTTTATATCGTATTGTCATTGGCATTTTCCGGGTCTAACTCAATTTTCGATTTTTTGGCACTTAGCCCATTCATTTTGATAGGTCTTGACTTATGTGGCCGATTGGTGATGTGATATACACCTGTGACGTTTCTTAGAATTTCTTAGAATCTACAATTTAGTACAATTTTAACAGGGTGTGCCCAGCGAGAAAGAGTGTTTTTACGGCATATTACAATTATACCGAACGATCTTCCGTTCGAATTTAAGATACTTTAGTTCCCTTTAAAAGTTCGCTTTGCGATGACAATAAATAAATTACAGGACCAAACCCTCACATTTGCAGGAGTCGACTACAGACGGCACTGTTTTTCCCATGGTCAGTTTTGCGTGGCGTTATATGATGTGAGCTCAACTTGGTTATATAAAATTGATTATTCTGGTAGATTAAATTGAAGCCTCTAAATTGACCGTGAATGTGGTATATAAACAAATGTTATAACCTCATTAACCCTATACCGCTCAACATCAACATCACATCAACTTCTATACCGCTCAAACGATCACCATGAAAATTAGTATATATATTAGAGAACGCATAATATTTTCGCGATTTATTTTGTTGTTACTCGCCACTAGGTGGCGCTGCAGCACATAAACTTATATACCGTTCAACCGATTGCCATGACAATTAGTATACATAGGTATTTGAGCTCGGATAAACCACGGGCACCGCCGGGTAATACCACTAGTTAAATAGTAAATTGAATAAAGTTTTGCTGTTAGAGGTAATAATACACAATTAAATCATTTCTCAATAATAAATCTTACCTTCATCTCACAATAAATCTCACAAAAACTTACCTAAACCTTGTAAATATTTGGTCGTGTAGTAAATACTTTCATTTTAATTCGCAATTAAACAAACCCTGATTTTAATTGATGTTTCCAATAAATAAAAATTTTAATTGATGTTCAAAATAAATAAATGTTTCCAATTGAAAAAAGTTTCGGGGTCTCATTATTAAATAAATATTTATAAAAAATATTATTATAGACCGAATACTAAAAAATTTACACAAATTATTACATCGACGTAATTACATCGATGATATACTATTTTATATCATCGATGTAGCAATACCCCTTGCACAGCTAGACATTTTCTAGCTGGTTGCAAGGTGGCCTTGGATCAAGGACGGTACACTTATCGCCACGACAAAGTCCTTGCTGTTATTCGCGAGGTACTTAGCCTCTCAGTGGCTCTTGCCAACAAGGGTTCCACAGTATCCTCCAAACCCCCAATTCAGTTTGTGCGGGTTGGCTCTAAAGGCAAAAAACATCTCATCTTTCTCAATAATCGAGAAAGCTTCAGATTGGATTATGGAGGTCGATTCGGTCTCTAAGCAGTATAAATTCCCTGAAAGTCTCGGATGCACAGCCCTGCGTCCAGATATAACTCTTTACTCTGTATCTCGGAAGATGTTCCTTATCGTAGAATTAACTGTTCCATGGGAATCAAATATCCTAAAAGACCACGAGTACAAATAAAATAAATACCATGATCACGCAAATGCCGTCACCCGGAACGGCTTCACTGTTCACCTTCACGCGATGGAAGTAGGCGCTCGTAACCTGCCATCTAAATCTTTGTTTCACCTTTTTAAAGATCTTGGTCTCTCCAGGAAAATAATCAACTCCTTTTTAGAAAAATTATGTAAAACCACGATTTCTGCATCTCAAATTCTATGGCTTCGAAGAGGGAGTGAATGGGTGGTAAGGTGGACGCTCACATGTGGCAATACAGCTGTCCTAAACCTGCCACAGCCGGTCGTTAGTCCGGAATCCACCGTTCACCTCCCAGAAGTGTAATAATTATACATGATGGGCCCGATTTTTGGTCGGTGAATTGCATGGCAGCTCCGTTTGTATTTTTTTTTGTTTTTTTTTTTATTTAGTAAGGTAAAGGAAAAATAAATTTGTTGTCTTCTTTTTGTCCCCGGTCTACCATGATCCAGCTATAGGCTACCAGGGTTGGCAAAACGGGTGTCGTTCGTTTGCAGATACCTGGCAACACTGTATGAAGAGTATATTTGTGATAGATTTATACGATTTCTTAGACTGATCAGAAAGCTGAAATTATTAAATAATTTTACAAAATAACTGATATTTAAGGACCACCTGGGCTTCGGGTAAAGAATCTTAAAATACCGACTAATTTGAATTTCAGAAAATCGAGAGGAGACTCCGAAGCTTTTCACAGACTACTACAAATGGGTATCTTTCTCAATGGCTGTCAGTATGATGTATCCAAAACTGCCGGTGACAAGACTTCAGAAGTGGGGAGTACTCTTGGCCATTTCCTTAATCGGTAGCGCCACAATTTTTACCGTTGTATCGATGATAAAATGTTTTATCATGAAAGACATATATAATGCTACCAGACAGATAACAATCAGCGTTCCATTGTTTTTAATGACTACCAAGGTACGTAAAGACATATACAGGCTGTCTCAGAAGTTGATACTAGTTGTCAGAAAAATATAAAAAACTAAGTTATATATTTTTTAAATTATAGAAAAAAAACGTTCTATAAAGAAAATAATTTTATTTGCAGTAGTCAGAATTGGGCGAAGTGATAATTTTGAATACTTAGTAGGAAAAAAAGTGTAATTTTCTTACAAGCTGAAGCAGTTAGCTTTAAATTTTAAGCAACAATTTACAGAAGCCCTATTCGGGATTACATAATAAAATTAAAATTATTAAAAAAAAAGTAAATATTTGTAGTAACGGGAGTTAAAACACCATCACAGGGTTTGAATTTTCTCTTTTTTTTATTTTTTATTTGATCATTATTGAAGAATTCAATCATATCACGGCCAAATGTAAATGAAATACAACTGTCTATACAACTATGTATTTGTTTTTAGGACAATAAATAATTTGATTTGATTTGATTTGACGATTTATTTTGTATGAGTAACCTGGGGAGACGATTTTTATTTTGTTTCTAGGTAATAATAGCATTCTACTATATAGAGGATTTGCGATCATTGATAGACGTTATCAACGAAGAGTACAGCCGCATAGATTCGATGAAAGACCATATGAGAAAAGCGATGATAACTTCCATTAAAGAAGGCCTCAAAGTAGAGAAGATTTGGGCCATTATGATTACAATAACTGCTTGTTTATTCCCAGTTGTAGCTATCTACGAAATGGTCTACGAGAGCCTCGTCAACAACACACAAAAAAGGATCATGATCTTTGAGTTTTTCGTGCCCTTTTTCGATGACCGCAAATATGACGTTCCTCTGTTTCACATCATGTTTATCTACACCATGATCATTATTGTAGTTACCATTACCAACTTTATAGGATTTGAGCCGGTTTTCTTGATTTTCGTCATATTTTGTCGACATCAGTTCTTCGTCATAGGAGAAAGCTTCAAGCTGATCATGCGTGAGGCTAAAACCGTCAAAGAATTAAAATGTGAAATCATCAGGTTGATCAAAATACACCAAAAGTTGCTTGGGTAAGAATTCATATTATCTTCTATCCAGTAAATGGTAGTGATCTGTCGTTCTCAATTATTTCGGTCGTTTTGACCCTGTCTAAACAAAAGACAATCGACAGAATCGTTGACTAAGAAGTGATTCAATCATTCTGCAAACACTCGCTAACTGAATACAGATGTCGTATATCAGATTGTCGCTGGTCAGGTTTTAAATATTTCGATTGACGAAAATTAATTAATTCAAAGAAAGGCAGCGACCGACAACTATGTGTCAGTTACTAATGATTTGGTCAACCTAATCACCGATTTTGAAACGATTTATTTGAACATTTGTCCTGAAAACTAATACAAATAGTCACTGATTGACAACAGTATCCTTTCCATCGGTTTGACTTTCATTCGAATAATTTTATAGCTTCTGGTTTCGGTTGATTGAATTCATAATGTATGCAAATAAATTAAAATGGTGCATATTGAATATGAGGAGAGACTATTTTAGGGCATGAGGGCCCTTACCGGTCCATCTCTTGTTAATATTTTGTTGAACTTATGATAATCCTTTTCTGGCGGTACCTACTACACGCGGTGGCTCGCGCACGGGCGCGGCGGCTCGCGGTATCGGCGATAGTGAAACACGATATACCCCTCAAATGAATGGCGATTAGCTCGGGTTGCCTACGGCAAAATGTATATAAATTTATATTTACACACACATTTACATTTACATAGAGCGGGGTTTACTATAGAGCTATAGCATTACTATAGACCGGATTACTATAGAGCGGCGCACATTTACATTTATATAAATTTATATACATTTTGTATACATTTTGCCGTAGGCAACCAGAATTGGTCGCCTCACATTCGAGGGGGTTGTCTGGTTGAATTTTTAATCACGACTGGCAAGTGAGCGATGCTCTCCTCGTCTGGTGTTTACAGCGATGTAGACGTATATCCAAAATCTGACTTTGTATTGACTTTCTATGCAATGGCAACACAACTGCGGCAGGAAATCTTGAATTATTATTTGGCGGGGCAAATGAAATATTACATTGTGACGTAGTCTCTACACTATGAACCTTGAAACTGCCCACTCTTCAGGTCATGCGAAAGCATGGTGACCTGACAAAAATGTATAGAGTGATATAAGCTGCAGTGACATCCATAACATTCTCACCTTTAGTTAACTCTCTTTGGAACTGGCCAAGACAACTAGAGCTGTCACCTACAACGAGCGAACCATCACCTCGGGAAGTTTTAACGAAGTTTGATCGTTCTGTCTCTCGTGAGGTGAGCGCAGAAGACTTAGGACAAAACAGTCCACCGTCAAGCTCCGCCACATGCCCGTAAGAGGCCAACGCCTTATCTGCTAGATAGCCAGATAGACACTCGCGCCCTTACTTCCAGTTGCAACCAGATTACTCCGATCTCCCGACTGGTTAGGTTAGGTTAGATCAACCGAATCTATCGCGGACCACGGCATCTTTGCCCGGGTAGCCGATGGTCGTTTACAGAGCAGTCGTCGTAATGTCAACAACTACCCCCCGCTCTATAGAAGACAGTACTGTTTCCAGACTCCCCCGAATGTTAGTCAGAATGCACAATCGATTGTCTCACGCCGCACGGTGCGCAAACCGTCCAGGAGCGCCAAAATATTGACTCCTGGGGGAAACTAGCCCTCAGGCCAGAGTCCTACCCGGGCTCGTACTTCAAGTGTGGAGGCCGCCGGATGGGTGTTGACCGTGAGTGTGACCGACCCTGAACAACAAGGGTCTTCGTGCCCAACTCAACAACAAGGGCCCATTAGCTCCCAAAGATAGTTTTTTATAAAAATCCTTCAAAACATTTAATCTCGAATGGAGGGCGATTGGTTTTCCCTATTACAGGAACATATTCATTTCCTACCGTCCCAGTTCAAAAACAAACAGAAATATATTCTTGAATCCAGTCGTTATAATAAATAATATCGTATGTTTAGCGGATTTCATAACATTGTTTTAAAATTTCAGATTTGCAGAAAAGTTAAACCAAATATTCGGTGCTTATATGTTCGTAATTTTTACTATGTCTTCAGTACAAGTTTGCGTCACAATTTACCAACACACAGAGGTTAGTAGTAAGTATATGCGTCTGTGGTGTATCTCTGACATAGCTCTGGCAAAACGACGGGCGGGGAGACTCCCTCACGTTAATCCGGTTCCGGGAGTCCGTGACCATCGAGCTGATTTGATGATGGAGTCGGAATGTAGGCACTGGAACTCGCTGATAGCAAATGGTAGGGCAGTCGCATTTGGGTTAGTATATTTTGTGATCATGAGTACATTCCATTACACACTGAAGATGTAGCCGGGAGATTGCCGCTGGAACTCCCTGATGAAAAGTGCTAAGATAGTCGAGTTTGGGCCCGTTTGTTTTGTTGTCATGAATACTTTCCATTGCACATAATGAGGGGGAGTTAATGGGCCCATGCTGAGTTGGCCACGAAGACCTATTCTGTTCAGGGTCGGTCACACTCACGGGTCAATACCCATCCGACGGCCTCCACGCATGAGGTGCGAACCTGGGTAGGACTCTGGCCTTGGTCAGTTTCCCCTGGGAATCAAACCTCTGGCGCTCCTGGACGGTCTGCGCACCGTGCGGCGCAAGCCAATCGATTGTGCACTCTGACTAACAACTTGCGGTGTCAACTACAACGGGCGAGCCCGTCACCACAGGACGTTTTAACGATTTTCTCGTTCTGTCGCCCTGCAGTGAGCGTAGAAGACTTTGGACAGAAACAGATCCAACTTCCAACTACGTCACAACCCGCAAAAAGCCAACGCCTTACCGCGAGATAGCCAGTGTTACCTGGCGGGCCGACCCTCGCGCCCTTGCTTCCAATTGTGACCAGATTTCTCCGGTCTCTCGATCGGTTCCGAGTTCGAGGTCGCTTGCGCGGTCCTCTCCCTTACGAAACGGTGAAACTGTGTACACCGAATCTATCGCGGACCAAGGCGTCCTTTGCCCGACTCTGAATCGGGATCGGATGGCCAATGGTCATTTCAAGAGCAGTCGCCGTAAGGTAGGCAACCACCCCCGCTCTATAGGAAACAATACAGTTCCCAGACTCCCCCGATTGTTAGTCGGAGAGCACAATCGATTGGCTTGCGCCGCTCGGTGCGCAGACCGTCCAGGAGCGCCAGAGGTTTGATTCCCAGGGGAGACTGGTTGACCCAGTGTCCTACCCAGGCTCGTACCCCATGCGTGGAGGCCATCGGATGGGTGTTGACCCGTGAATGTGCGACCGACCCTGAAACAGAATGGGTCTTCGTGGCCAACTCAGCAAGGGCCCATTAGCTCCCACTCTGACTAACAGTCGGGGGAGTCTGGAAGCTGTACTGTTTCCTATAGAGCGGTGGTGGTTGCGGGCCTTACGGCGACTGCTCTTGAAACGACCATCGGCTACCCGATCCTGGGTGAACAGCCGGGCAAAGGATGCCGTGGTCCGGGATAGATTCGGTACACACCGCTTTCACCGCTTCGTAAGCGACCTCGAATTCGGAACCAATCGAGAGACCGGAGAAATCTGGTCACAATTGGTAGTAAGGGCGCGAGTGTCGATCCACCAGGTAACATTACTGGCTATCTCGCGGATAAGGCGTTGGTCTCTTACGGGTTGTGGCGTAGCTAGCTGGTGGACTGTTTTGTCCCAAGTCTTCTACGCTCACTCCAGGGAGATAGAACGACTAATCGTTAAAACTTCCTGTGGTGACGGGCTTGCCCGCTGTAGTCGACAACCCAAGTTGCACATAATGAGGATAATCTGAAGATGGGGCCGGCAGATTGCCACTGTAACTCCCTGGTGGAAAGTAAAGCTTGTTTTTAAAATCCTTTGTTACCCTAAATTTATAAAACCTATAATAATAATATGATAATAACAATAATTATTTATTTTTTAAAAATAGTACCTGATTTTGATCTAAATTTTTTTTCCTTTTATTCTCGACATTTTTTGGAATCAATTTCGAATATAACAGAAATACCGGTATCCCAGTCTAGCAAGTATATTAATCGAAAATACCGGGATTCCTAATTTTAAATAGGATAATACCTGATTTGATGTCATATCTTGTGATTTAAATTTACTGATATCTTCATTGAGTCTTGAACATGTCCACCGTACTTCTGGTAAGACTGCCCTAATTTTACTAAGGAATTGGTAAGATTAATTAATGAAAAAAATCGTTTTATAATCGATTATTTTATCCTGATGATTTCTTTAATTAGAATTATTTAATTACAATAGATTGTTCTATATTCTGTTCTATATAATTCTGTTCTATATAATAAGTGTTTTTATTCTGCATCTTTTCCCTATTTGAAAACAGGAATCATTTTCCAAATTCTTTGCAGAAGCATGGTGTATATTTCTTTCGCTGACGACTGTCACGATTCTCAGTTGCAATAAAACAACCTCGCAAACAAATAAATAGTATTTCAGACGGAAACCCAAACAGATCAATTTAACTCCTTTAATTTCCCAGTCTACCAAACTAACGAGTAGTGGAAGTATTGCGAACGCGCAATTTTTTTTATTCGAAATGTAGACGGAAGTATCTATTTTGACCTCCACCCCCCAAGTCCCCCTCCCCCAAGACAATTTCGCTATGGAAGTCAATCTGTCTGACTATGTTTTTGTGTGAATTCCTCCACAATAGCGCCCAAACGCTTAATCCGATTGAGCTAAAATGTGGCATGCAGCCATCATTTGGTCATGGAAATAGTTAAAAAGATTGTGGTTAAAATCGGATCACCAGGGGCGTACTAGTCATATTTCAATTTCGAAACACTAGACTTGGAGACTTTAAAATTGATACACTGATGCCTTGTTGGGCCGAAATCACAGCATGAAATTCTAATTCGAATATTTCATGTGCAAGCTACACTGATAATATTTAAATTCAGCCATAAATTTTAATCAAATATCAACGCCATCTGTTTGTTGCAGGCAGCTGAAGAAGAGAACATAAAAGTCGAGTACATGATATTCACCATAACAACCATTGTGCAAATATTTCTACCATGTTATTACGGCTCTATGCTTTCAAAGGCAGTAAGTAACATCCTTATCATTTAAATGGTGGAATTCGATATCGGACGTAGCACGATCAGGAAGCCACTTCGCGCGACTGCACTACTTTGCGTCATCCGGGCCGTTTGTTGTTGTACAAAAATGTACGAGGGCGGTCTGTTCATAGCTCGAAGACCCATTTTGTTCAGGGTTGGGTGTTGACCCGTGAGCGTGCCACGGATCAACACCCATCCGGCGGCCTCCACGCATGAAGTGCGAGCCCGGGTAGGACTCTGGCCTTTGGGCTAGTTTTCCCTAGGAGTAAACCTTCTGGCTCTCCTGGACGGTCTGCGCACCGTGCGGCGTAAGCCAATCGATTGTGCATTCTGACTAACAGTCAGGGAAATCTGGAAGCAGTAATGTTTCCTATAGAACGGGGGTGGTTGCGGACCTTATGGCGACTGCTCTTGAAACGACCATCGGCTATCCGATCCTCGGTGGAACAGCCGGGCAAAGGATGCCGTGGTCCGCGATAGATTCGGTTTACACTGTTTCACTGCTTCGTAAGGGAGAGGACCGCGCAAGCGACTTCGAACTCGTAACCAGTCGAGAGACCGGAGTAATCTGGTCGCAATTGGAAGTAAGGGTGTGAGTGTAAGCCCGCTGGGTGAGATACCTGGTTATCTCGCGGATAAGGCGTTGGACTCTTACGGGCAAGTTTGTTTTGTCCAAGTCTTCTGCGTTCACTTCACGGTAGATAGAACGACTAACCGTTAAAACTTCCTGAGGTGACGGGTTCGCCCGTTGTAGTTGACAACTCTATTTGTGAATAGCTCGTCGCTTGCGTTAGCTAGCGTTAGCATTTGCGTACTTTGCGTACTTTGCGTTGCGGTGCTTGCAGTATGCGCGGGGGTTGGGCGAGGTCTGCGCGCGTTTCCGTGCTCGGTGCCGTTGGGTCGTCGTAGGCTGAATATCACTTTGCGGTGCTGCTCGGTATAACTTATACTGCCGTTTTATTGTTTATTTATGTAATTGTATTATTTTTTTAAATATAAGAATGAAGACCTCTTAAAATGTTGTTGTTTTTACCTAATTTCATTTGTAAACTAGTTAATTCATTTCAGTATTTGATCGTTATAGAAGCCAAATAAATGTTTTGATTAATTGCAAATAACTTTTCTTTTTTCAAAAAATAAAGAGTGACTAGTGGTCTAATGGAGAGTAGGTATTTATTTCAACAAAGGGCCTATTTTCTAAACGGCTTTAATATATTTACTGTGGTTTTAGTTTGTGCGTATGTGTATATGGCTTGCATACATGCATACGTACATACGTACGTACTTAAGCACACACACACGCACACGCACACGCGCACCCTCGCATGCACGCATGTATGTATTACACTTCGAAGTTGCGTCACGTCACATATCGTCATATTAAAATAACATCAGTAGGAGGCTGTTTTCGAAATAATCACCTACGCTTCGCCAAGCCACCAGGGTTGCCAAAACAAATACACAATTGACAAGTTGTGATCCCATTAAAGCGGAAATGCAATTCTTTATAATTATTATGTACGTGTATGTATTTTTGGTTTATAGATCGTGTCGTTTCCCAAAATTGTACTGTAACAGAATATATGAGTTAGTGCTGACTTTGTGTGGCAGCATTCATCACTTGTTGCATGTGTTCAAAATACCTACATTTTAGTAAGTTAAAGTAGGTACTTAACAAAAACGCATCTACCTACGCACTTACATACCTATGCACCTACTTACCTAGACACATACTTACCTACGCAAATAAAGAATAAACGTTACCTCGTAAATGTAATATCGTAACGTAAATGTAAATACTCGTAAATGTAACTTCCGATAGGTTGCATTACAGCGTGTACAGAAAACATTCCACTTTTGTTGCTTAGCTGTCGCGCGACAGCCCTGACTAGCTAGTACCGAGGCGCCCGAGAATCTATGTAGTGGTAGCGTACGGACAACGGGCGTTTGTATGAGCGCGAAATCGGTGCGTACTATGGAGATGTTATACTGTTCTTATTTTACTGGGAGCTAACGGGCCCATGATGAGGTGGCCACGATGACCCATGTGTTCAGGGTCGGTCACACTCACGGGTCAACACCCATCCGATGGCCTCCACGCATGGGGTGCGAACCTGGGTAGGACACTGGGTCAACCAGTCTCCCCTGGGAATCAAACCTCTGGCGCTCCTGGACGGTCTGCGGAACGAGCGGCGCAAGCCAATCGATTGTGCTCTCCGACTAACAGTCGGGGGAGTCTGGGAACTGTATTGTTTCCTATAGAGCGGGGGTGGCTGCCTCCCTTACGGCGACTGCTCTTGAAATGACCATTGGCCATCCGATCCCGGTTCAGAGTCGGGCAAAGGACGCCTTGGTCCGCGATAGATTCGGTGTACACCGTTTCACCGCTTCGTAAGGGAGAGGACCGCGCAAGCGACCTCAAACTCGTAACCAATCGAGAGACCGGAGAAATCTGGTCACAATTGGAAGCAAGGGCGCGAGTGTCGGCCCGCCAGGTAACATTACTGGCTATCTCGCGGTAAAGGCGTTGGTCTCTTGCGGGTTGTGGCGTAGCTAGACGTCGGATTTGTAATGTCCAAAGTCTTCTACGCTCACTGCACGGTCGATAGAACGATGAATCGTTAAAACGTCCTGCGGTGACGGGTTCGCCCGTTGTGGTTGACATCTCATTATGTTCTTATTTTACTATGATATTGTAACATCACGTGCCCTAATAAATACCCGTTAATAAAAACCTGCAGTTGCCATTTCCTAATGTGTGTTTTGCATCTATTTCACTCTGAAGATGATTTATATTTATTACAGTCAGAGGACTTGGGCGTTCAAATCTTTGCAAGCGGTTGGGAGAACATCACTGATTCTGACATTAGGAGGAAACTGTTCATGGTCATAATGAGGACTCAAAAACCTGTGAAATTGAGCGCCAGTGGAATCTTATACTTGGACATGGCCAACTTTATTTCGGTTAGAATTAAACGGAATTGGACTTATGGTCATCCCGAACTTATAACAAGTTTTATATTTATAACTAAAAATACTAAATGGGAGCTAATGGGAGCTATTGGGCCCTTGCTGAGTTGGCCACGAAGACTCATTTTGTTCAAGGTTGGTCACGCTCACGGGTCAACACCCATCCGGCGGCCTCCACGCATGAAGTGCGAGCCCGGGTAGGACTCTCGCCTTAGGGCTAGTTTCCCCTAGGAGTCAACGTTCTGGCGATCCTGGACGGTCTGCGCACCGTGCGGCATAAGCCAATCGATTGTGCACTCTGACTAACAGTCGGGGGAGTCTGGAAGCAGTACTGTTTCCTATAGAGCGGGGGTGGTTGCGGACCTTACGGCGACTGCTCTTGAAACGACCATCGGCTACCCGATCCTCGGTGGAACAGCCGGGCAAAGGATGCCGTGGTCCGCGATAGATACGGTACAATCGTCCACGAAATTCTGACAGAAAAACTTGAAATGAGAAAATTGTGCGCGAAAATCGTTCCGAAGCTCTCGACTCCAGAAAAGAAAGCAAGGAGGGTTGCCTGCTGTATGGATTGGTTAAAAGCAGAGGAAAGGGGGGACTTTATCAATTGGGTCATCCCTCTCGTTGTGCCTGAGTTTTTGGACCGAAGCTCAATCACCGTGACAGAACACTCTCCTTATTCACCCGATTTAGCCCCTTTCGACTTCTTCCTGTTCCCAAAATACAAAAAGAAGCTTCGGGGCGGCACTTGGGGGAATGTGGAAGCCATCAAGACAGTAATGACACGGCAAATGAAGAGCCTCACGACTGAAGACTTTCAGCGATCTTATCAACAGTGGAAACGGCGTTGGCAGAAGTGCATCTTGTCTCAAAAGGAGTAACTTTGAAGGAGACCATATTGAAATACCTGAGTTATTATTCCACTTTTATACGTATTTTCCGGACAAAAAGGTAAGGGCAGGGTTCTACTTTGACCGCTTTTACGGAAACTTTAACCAGCATCTGAGGGATCCATAAAGGCGAGGATTCGGCGCGTGCGAGACCGGCGGTGCAAGCTAAGTGCATGTACACTGGACAGTGTGCAAACTCATGCTTCTGCGAGGTTAACGACATCAGTTTAATACCGCAATTCTAGCTGTATAATTAGTTTCACGTTAAGCGCCAACTATTTGGATGAAAAAATATTCAGAAACTATTGAACACATGATGATACAAATAAAATCGTTATTAATTGTTTTTATTTACATTATTAATTCAAATCCAATGTAACACACTAAAAAATATTTTAATTGTTTTAATTATTTCAGATTCTCAATACATCGTATTCCTACTTCACATTGCTTCAATCGTCAAATAAAAAATAAAAATATAGAAAAATATTTCTCGGAATATTAGTGTTTACTTATATCTGATTGATAAACTACAAGCACCTAATGATCTAGATTGAGTTAGTTAATTTTAGAAATATTGTTATATAGACGTTAGGTTGTTAGGTTGTTGTTATATAGTTGTTAGGTAATATTTTTATATAGTTGTTGTTGGTAGTTGTTAATAAAATCCACACAAATCTCATCTTATCAGTGAATAGCAAAGTATGAAGAATAATAAATCTTTAATATAAGACTTGTTTGATTTTACTGGGCTTCGCCTGCAATGCTTGGTAATTGAAAATTCGCCACGGCCAATATTAAGAGCGTAATTTCAAAGAACCGAGATAAGGCCACGGAATCTATACTGCTGGCGCAAAACAAAAAACGCAGACGCTCGCAGCGACCACCACATGTATTCACTCGCTCGCTCATGAATTCGTTCGCATCACTCATTATGTCGCAGGGTCTTGCATTGCCACTTTAAGGGCTAGTGCTTATTCACTTAAGAAATCACGGCTCGTGGCCTTCAGGTTAGCCGAATGGAATTTAAATATTTTTCAGGTACCTAATACTTAATAACTAAGTAATTACCCCTTCGGCTACGTAATGACGAAATTTGGTTGCACATCAGAACACCATTTGACTACGTAACTACCAATATTGGCGTCTTGCTCCCGGAGCGCACAGTGATATTATAATATTCTAATTCGAACGCATCCTAAAATCCATACCAAATATCTAATTATTACCATAAATATATAGACGGCTGCTAGAGTAATTTCGCTCGTCATTTCGCGGATATTTCTAGTAAAATTCCATTGTCAAACATTATCATTTTTTTTTGGAGAAATCATCAATATTTTATTGGTTTTTATGAGCTAATATCTAAATATTTTTTATGTAAATAAGCAAAACGAAATATTACCTTTGATAGAGAATCTAATAGAAATCACGATAGTATTTACAATTTCTAAATAGGGTTTCGTGTTTTTCCGTAAGACAAGTACAAGTTAGAAATACCGAGTTTTTTCCACTTTTTTGACTTTCTCATATTTATTCATAATTATCTAATTGTTTTACAAAATGAGATTTCAATATTCTATATACGAAATTTCAATGCGATCGTTGCACAGTTATTTTTTTATGATTGCTATAATAGTTCCATATGTATAGTACTTTTATCGAGCGTGGCGATATGTCAAGAAATTTCAATAAATTGCCGCGGTCTGCCATGAAATTATGCCGCTACTCGAAGGGTTAAGGTAACCCAAAAAAAAGTGATTTATAATAAAATATATTTCATTACTACTGTCATGCATTTTTTTTGATATCTTTGATTTCCTAGATATGTGATTGAAGGCATGCGTATTACTTATAATTTCCGTCATCCTAAAACAGGTGAATAATTCAAATCCTAGTCGATTTCCAGATCTTCCAAATCTAACTGACATGCTGATGCATTACCCGTCAAATATTTTCTGATACCATATTTAGTATGGCATCACTAATATTTTATGTGGTGTTGCGATTTAGCAACAACAGTCGCCGCGAAGTTGTAGTGAATATGTTTTCTTCCCTATTATCCCAAAAAACATATCCCATATGTTTTTTACCTAATTTAAGACTAATATAGTCAATTTTACTTTGGTACGGGCTTCTGCCTAATTAGGACGACTTTGCATATCACCTTTTCAAGCTTTTTATTTCGGAAATAATTTTATTCATATTTATCTATTCTTTTATTGCTTATTTAATCATTCTATCAGCTATATAAAATCGAAGACTATCGCGGTTGTTTGACATTATAAATAGGATTTATAACCGTTATAACCTACGCAGTGGCGGCAGCGGCTTGCGGCCTACCCGCAAAACAACGGACTGACAGCTCTTCAGTCTACCCTAGACAACGGCGGCTGCAACGTCACCGAAACATCGGGTCCTACAAATTTTACGCGGTAAATTCGTTTTCTATCCTATTTATAATTCTATCAGCTGATGTGGATATGGCTTATATGACGATGGGTGAAAACGCCATCAATCAAGGGATCCAGCACATTGCTCTGGATCTCAACGATCAATTGATATACATAAATAATAAAAGGAAATTAATTTGGACTCCAACCAAATGAGGCCAATTATGTGACTGACTATCCTAAGAAAATTCTAATTCTTTAAAGATGTTTCGACTTAATAGGTTTGGTGATCGTGGTCGACATCCACGTGACATACATTACACAACCCCGAGTGTAATGTATGTCACGTGGATGTCAAGCTCTCGGAAGAGTAGTGGCATTGTTTCGTCTACGAGGGGCGTCATTTTTATATTCGTAAGGATACAAGAATTCTTAAAAAAATAATATAAACTAAGTTACTTCTGAGAAGAAAGCATCAAATTGATGCATAGTTTGAGCAGGTATTGATAGACGTAAGATTGTCAAATCTTCTAGATATATGTTGTCTACTTGGAACTTTTTAAAACTTGTCACAGATTTCGTAAACGCCACTTTTGTCTTGATTAATACCAGTCCATCGTTAAGTTCTTCGCCGCTCTCAAACTTACCAAATGCATAACTTCCACACCTTTAGGGGACATGAATAAATAGCTGAAAAGTGTAGTATAAAATTAAACATAAAATTAATAGTAAAGATATAAAATTCGATTAAATAATATAAACAAAGTTATATGTGAGAAAAGAAAGAAACAGTCATTAATATTTAATATATGTTAAGTAATATAGGATTTAATATAAAAATATCTAGTTAAAAAAAGTCAAATTCATTGTCAAAATAATATATAACAACAAAGTCAAATATTTTTTGGTAGTTAGTTCAATCTATATGCATGTAGTTCAATATACTCAAATAATTTGTGCACCTAAGTTTTATTAAACTATTATTTCTAACATTTGATGTATGGTTAGTCTGTCATGATTCGATAACCATCTCTTTAATTTATTTTGTAATTCTTTAAATGTCAAATTCATTTTTATTTACAAATTGATCAGATTGTAAAATCTCGGCGCAATGAAAGAGTAATGTCTTTGTCCAAATGATGTTTTTATTCTGGGTATTATTAGGCTATTTTCTATTAATTGTCTCGTTGGTCTCCGGTTCTGAATTATTCCTAAATTTGAGTTATAGTCCAAAAATAGCCTTAGGAGGGATTTTTTTTGAAAAAGTTGCCTACAATCAAGGACTTTAATTTCTTTATAAAGTTCATTAGTGGGATGGCGATATGGTCTATTTTGAATAATTTTTAATATAAATTTTTGCGCAACTTGCAATGGCTCTAGCAGGGTTTTATCACATCCACCCCCATCAAATTATGCCGTAATAGTTTAGTAATAGGCGATTCACATAAAGCATAATAAACAGTTTCTAGTGTTTTGGAATCCAGAATATTCATCAGTTCTTCGAAAACATATCCAAGGATTCGCACCTTCGTAGCCACTGTATGTATATGAGAGTCCCAACGGAGAAATCAATCTAGAGTGATGCCTAGATATTTCCAAGATATTTCTTTTTGTAGAGGCTGACAGTTACAAGACTCTACGCTATCGCATTCGTGTACTACAATGGTTTTATCAGTAGTGGGTTGACCTCTGGTGTATATACTAAATGGCATGTATTTGGTTTTGCCAAAATTAAGCGTCAACATAAAGTTTCGTAGCTAATTTTTAACAATTTCCATGCTCTCGTTTGCTTTCTCAAATGTGTAATCCCAGTTTGAACCTATGAACAGTATAATGGAATTGCCTCATTCGCAAGGCAATTTAGTGTTTAAAGCCAAAACATGTCTGTACGTATACCTTCTATATGATATACCGATAGAAGGTACAGACAAGTTGATATATAGAAGGTACAGACATGATATATTGAAGGTACAGACGAATATTGACCACTTCTGGAATTTGTGTATCAGATCTCGAACCCACTTTTTGTCAAAGATATGTACTTTCACGAAAAAGTCGTACTTGGGGCAACGAAGATTCCAGTTGTATTTCGGGAACTAAACTATGAAGAGAGGCATTCGGACTTAGTTACAATTACCAATACTGAAAACTCTTTGTGAAAGAGTAAACATTGACGAGATCTTCAAATTACTGAATGACGGTTCCTGTCTGAGTAATATGTAAGTAATTATTATTCGATTTATTTATTTTTTATATATTTGTACTTAAATATAAAAATTAACTGCTGCCATCTACCGGCCCTACGTTAAACCCCTTGGGTTACCCGAAAAAATGCGCAAACGGCGGAAACACAGGATCCGTAAAAGTTTTTAGTAAAAAATGAAGGGGCGCAAGCAGATTATTATTATAATCAGGATTTTTGTCTCTTGGAGGGCTACTGCTACCGATATATTTTTAGAAATTTCGTGGCGGTCAGCAAAAATTATCTAAAATAAGATTTATTTTATTTTAAAAATAATATATATTATTAACATGTTTCTTTTGTTTCTGTTGGCCTGGTTGAGAAGGCCAACAGAAACAAAATGTTTTACGATTGTTTTTAACGAAACATGTTTTCACGATTAACAAATTTAAGATCTGACCTGAATCTTTTGTATCAGTTTAATTAACGTTTAAAAAATATGGAACATGTTCTGGAAAAATATGGAAATATGTTCGTATGGAACACTTGCGAAACGGTCCTCCAACTCTGACTAGCGTCCTTTGCGTTCGGTGTGCGGACGCAAACCGACCGGCGAAGGCTGGCGGGGGGGAGCATTACACACAAAAATACTTACGCATGTGCGACGTACACTCACAGAAATACGCCGATTTTCCATATTTGGAACCCTTCCATATTCTGTACAGTTCCTCTAATAATAGAGTCTCGTACAAAATTAAAATATAATATTTAAATTACTCTGTAACTGATAAACTATTGTATCTTGATTCGCTATACGCCTCGTAAAATAAATATTAGATATTTGTCTGCTGACTGAAGGAATTTCTACTCCAAAAAATATGCTAAAAATGTGATTCTGGGTCCTGGAATTCCACTGTTAAATCTGCCTCGTGATGTCGGTTGACCGATAATTGTCCTACTGTTTTTCGAAGTTCCGATGTCTTTACACGGCTGCCCGACAAAAAAGTAATACGTTCAGGATACATGTAAGTATGTTTACTGTTTCTTTGTTCCACTATAACCTATACACGCTTAAACTGATTAAGAAGTGTGTAGTATTATTAGAATCGTTATGTCATCCCGTTTGTTTAATGTTTAATATTTGCAAATTCGGGCGCTATTCGATCGAAGAAAACGAGGAAATATTAAAAACTTACTTCCAAAGCTGTGAGTCTTTAATGGCGAGCGTTACGGTGCCATGCTCAAAGAATTTTTGTTTCCAAAAGTTGAAGAGAATGATACCATCCAGAGACAAGTTAGGCGTTTCAACATGAAATCGAAGTTGCAATTCAAAAATTCAAGCCGGACAATAGAAAAAGTACTTGAAAATTGGGTTGATCGGATGGGGTATTGTCAGGCTAGCCGTGCGGTCATTTGAATGATATTGTGTTTCATTTTTAAATGACAAGGTTCAACCTTTACAATGAAACAAGATTAAAATGTAAATATATACATATACATATATATATATATATATATATATATATATATATATATATATATATATATATATATATATATATATATATATATATATATATATATATATATATATATATATATATATATATATATATATATATATATATATATATATATATATATATATATATATATATATATATATATATATATATATATATATATATATATATATATATATATATATATATATATATATATATATATATATATATATATATATATATATATATATATATATATATATATATATATATATATATATATATATATATATATATATATATATATATATATATATATATATATATATATATATATATATATATATATATATATATATATATTATATATATATATATATATATATATATATATATATATATATATATATATATATATATATATATATAAATATATATATATATATATATATATATATATATATATATATATATATATATATATATATATATATATATATATATATATATATATATATATATATATATATATATTCTTCCCTTCAATTGAGACGAATTAAGCGAAAAAATAAAAATATAAACTATTGATCACTTCGGCAAAGCCGTTTTATAAATGAAAGTGACATTACGAAATAATTCAAATTTCGAATGCCACCAACATTTAAAATATGATACAATTGGCTGAGTTTGTTATCAACGAGCCATTAAATCGAAATAAAAATAAAAAAACCTCCATATGCCCAATGAAATGAAAGAAGAAACTTCAATCTTAATTTCTGGCAGAGAAGTTTATTATAAAGATTGTATAATGTTTCTTTACATTTTTTAATATTATAAAATTTTATATAGGTTTACCCTATTTTGATAACATTATCGAGACAGACACTATTTTAAAATGATACCATTTTATCAATAGTGTCTTATAATTTTATTCGCGTTAATGTGCGCCTTAGAAAAAATGATGAGTAATATTGTATTATCTTATAACTTTGTCAATAACGATAGAAAAATTACGAAAAAAATTGAGTACATGTATTGGGCTCTGCAGACTTCAAATATGGCATAACACTAAAACTATGGTAATGTCGGTTACCATTTTATTCTCCGGGGGCGGCGATATATATATATATATATATATATATATATATATATATATATATATATATATATATATATATATATATATATATATATATATATATATATATATATATATATATATATATATATATATATATATATATATATATATATATATATATATATATATATATATATATATATATATATATATAGGTTTGCGGGTAGGCCGCAAACCTATATATATATATATAAACCTATATATATATATATATATATAAACCTATATATATATATATATATATATATATATATATATATATATATATATATATATATATATAATATATATATATATATATATATACATATATATATATATATATATATATATATATATATATATATATATATATATATATATATATATATATATATATATATATATATATATATATATATATATATATATATATATATATATATATATATATATATATATATATATATATATATATATATATATATATATATATATATATATATTTCTTTTTTTTCTTCTTCTTTTTCTCGAAGTGCCTCTCCACTACTGGAGGTTGACCGTTAGCTCTGAATACTTTTGTCGGTCTTGCGCCATCCGGAAAAGCTGTTCCGGGTGATCCCGGTCCACTCTCTAACATTGCAGAACCACGATTTTCCCCTCCTTCCACAGCGTCCACCCTCAATTTTGCCCATCAATATCAGTTGGAGCAGCTGATATCTGTCTTGCCGCAGCACGTGCCCCAGATATTCAATCTTGCGTTTTTTTGACGGTGTGCAACAGTTTTCGGGTCGTACCAGCACGCTGAAGCACATTTTCGTTGCTAACTTTATGGATCCAGCTTATACTCAGCATTCGACGGTAGCACCATATCTCAAAGATTCTAGTCGCCGTCTGGTGTCTTCTTTTATGGTCCACGCTTCGCTGCCATACATAACCACTAGCCAGATATAGCAATGCAGGATCCGAGTTCTAAGTCTTAGATTGATTTTCCGGCAACACAAGACTTTCTTATTTTATTGAATGATACACGGGCGATTTCTATCCGGGTCTTAATTTCTTGATCAGAGTCCCATATTTCATTCATCCATGCACCGAGATATTTGTATTGCCGGACTCTCTCAAGAACTTTACCTGCCACCGATATAGTAGGTTAATGGGCCCTTGCTGAGTTGGCCACGAAGATCCATTCTGTTCAGGGTTGGTCACACTCACGGGTCAACACCTATCCGACGGCCTTCACGCATGAAGTGCGAGCCTGGGTAGGACTCTGGCCTTATGGTCAGTTTCCCCTGGGAATCAACCTTCTGGCGCTCCTGGACGGTCTGCGCACCGTGCAGCTTAAGCCAATCGATTGCGCACTCTGACTAACAGTCGTGGGAGTCTGGAAGCAGTACTGATTCCTATAGAGCGGGGGTGGTCGCGGACC
Source organism: Micropterix aruncella (assembly GCA_944548615.1). Taxonomy (NCBI): domain Eukaryota; kingdom Metazoa; phylum Arthropoda; class Insecta; order Lepidoptera; family Micropterigidae; genus Micropterix; species Micropterix aruncella. Next base: position 9,947,275 of record OX155972.1, on the reverse strand, counting down.
TTACGGCGACTGCTCTTGAAACGACCATCGGCTACCCGATCCTGGGTGAACAGCCGGGCAAAGGATGCCGTGGTCCGCGATAGATTCGGTGTACACCGTTTCACCGCTTCGTAAGGGAGCGAAGCAACCTCAAACTCGTAACCAGTCGAGAGACTGGAGTAATCTGGTCGCAATTGGAAGTAAGGGCGTGAGTGTACTCCGCCGGGTAACACTCCTGGCTATCTCGCGGTTAAGGCGTTGGCCTCTTACCGGTTTGTAGCGGAGCTAGACGGTGGACTGTTTTGTCCAAGTCTTCTGCGCTCACTGCATGGAGATAGAACGACTAAACGTTAAAACTTCCTGAGGTGACGGGCTCGCCCGCTGTAGTCGACAACCCTAGTTGCCACCCATATAGTAGGTTGTAAATCAGAATCCCTGGTAATAAAAATGACTTTGGTCTTTGAAATATTGAAATATATTTTTTTTATAGCCGATTCGAATTTAAAATTTTAAATGGCAAACTCTTATTATATATGTAAAGGTGGACAATATAAATTACCTATATTTATACCAGAGTGAATTCAGATTTGTATTTTTATTACGTAATATTTTGTATTTCTATTTATTTTATAATTATTTGATGAATATTTTCATTCCTAATTGTTTTTTTAATTTATTTTACTATAGCAATTTCGTACCCCCTTTGATTTGAGATTAGAAAACCAATAGACATCTTTTCAAAAAATTAGACATAAAATTTCTTAGAACAGCCGCCGCCGAGTTAGGAGTAACGCTAAATCATTTATACAATAAAATAAATAGGAAATGAAAAAAGCAGTCCACTCTTTAGCAACAAACTTGTTGAATTGAGTAAATCGCTATTCAAATTTTACTTGCTTTTAACACTTAAACCTTCTATGACAAGGATTCAAATAAACCATTTAAAACTGTTATATTCTTATTGTTTGTACTATTATATTCTTATTCTTATGTTATATTCTTGATGTTATTATGATCTTTACAATAAAACATGAAGTCATCGTCTAAACTCTTAACCAAGAAGCAATTCTGTATAATATTTCTTCTCGGAATTCTCAATTCAGTACCATACGGTTTTATAACCCGAGACGAAGTAACTGTATTCACAATAATATGATGCCTCAGCATCATTTACTTCCTGAACAATAGCGAAATATTACACGCGTTATCTAACATAGCAGAAGACAGCAGTAGTGCATGCGGAATAGCTTGCATTGTACATTTTATCACCGGCGAATAAGCATCTACTTATTACTTTAAACCAAGAGGATATTTTTGGAAAATGGGCGGTGAGTATAGTAGATTTTTTTATCGGTTACTAAAATTCGTTATTTTCTTATGTATTTATTTATACAATTCAACAAAATATATAATAAATATTTAAACACAATGACTCACCACCCACAATGTTTGTCATTGTGTTTAAATATGCATTGTGAGTCACAAACATAATGACACACCTAACCTGTTATAATGAAGATATTATTTTTTCTGCAATTTAAAATATAAATTAATGATAATATATTTTCTATTCTATTGGTTTCAAACATAAAATAAACAAAATAAAATATATGCAACTAATAATCATTTAAAATAAAAATAGGTACAAATCTATACTAATATTATAAAGAGGTAAAGTTTGTGAGGTTGTAGGAAGTAATCTCTGGATCTACTGAACCGATACTGAAAATTATTTTACCAATAGAAAGCCACGTTATTTGTGAGTGTCATAGGCTATATATTAATCCGAAAAATGGCTATATATTAATCTTTTTTCGTGGTAGTCGGATTTGCAAAGTAATTCGGAGAAAAAACGGTCGAACGCAAACGTTTCTAACTAACGCTGCCTTAACGATGACAGATATATGATTAAGTTCTAGAGCAAAGTTGTAGAGCTTGATAATGCCTACAAAAAATCAGCGACAGAATATGTCTAATTTGTATATTTAAGTCACAAAAAGTAGTATTTTATATTAAAAAAATAATTTTAATCGTTAGGTCATGTTTATTGGTCAACAATTATGAATTCTTATCAAAATAAGTAAATTTATCGTCTTAAGTGTTTAAAACAAAGACTTTTCCCTGTTACTGCATATAATTTCCCATTTACTGCATAAATGGTTAAAGAGATAAGACACTCACAAATAAGACAATCACAAGAAGACACTCACACATAACGGTAATATAGTCAAATTGACATGCAAATACATACATACATGTGGGAAATGCCGAAGCCTAAAAATAAAAAAGACGAGAAGAAGAAGAAGGAGCTGTCAGTCGATAGCGAAAGACGAAAGCCGACGAGACGCGTCGCATTTTTGTTGTATCGAAGTTATTTTAAATAAAAGACGAAAACCACGAAATTGTGGAGTTTAATTGAAGACGAAACCCCACAAATTTGGGGGCTCGACCGCGATTTGAGGAGCAACGACGGGAACAGCAGTTATCCAGATCGAAAAATAAAACGACGCGACGCCATTGCTGCTTCGACCAGACAAACATTTGTGAAAACCAGAATTTGTGGTGTTTGATCAACGACGAAACCCCACGAATTGGAAGCTCGATCAAGATGTAAGAAGCGACGACGGAAACAGCAGTTACTTGGTAGAAAAATACGATTAAACGCTAGAAAAATACGACGACGCGACGCCATTTCCGCCATTGCTGTTTCGACACGACGAAAATTTACGAAAACGACGAAACTAACGAAAAACTGATTGTGCGCCTGCTGAAAATCATTGATTTGAGTGATAAACTAGTGGATTTGCTGTGAAATTCGCTAAAAAGCCGAAAAACTCGAAAAAAGTGAACAATATCTGCTATAGAGTTGGGCGACATCATTTTAATGCCAATACGACTTCAACTGTAGAGTTGGACACGTACTCCGACTTTGACAGATCGGGAAGTCGACTCGAATATATTTACGGCGCCTAGGAATTACGTATGAACGGGCGCCTAGGAACTTAAAACCTAGTGGTGTTTTGACGTTGCATCATGCCGAAAAGACTAAATAAGAATAATTCTGATTTTGAGGATGCCGAAAGAGTGGAAGAATTAAGAAAAGAGATTGCTATGCTTAAAAGTGAGCGTACACAAAAGATGTCGAACATAACTTTTAAAGATGTGGAAGATTCTATCAAACCTTTCACAGCCGACGACAATATATCCGTCAGAGGATGGATAGACGAATTTGAAGATTTGGCCTCTACCGCTGAGTGGAACCAAGTGCAAAAATTGATTTATTCAAAAAGACTTATCCGAGGAACCGCTCAATTGTTCCTACGAGCTGAGGGAAGCGCCAAAACTTGGGAAGACGTCAAGAAAAAATTAACCGATGAATATGCACCGAGAGCTAGCGCTGCTGCCATGCATAAGAAGATGATGACGACCAAGAAGAGAAGAGATGAGACTTACATCCAGTACTTTTATCGCATGCGCGAATTAGCAAATGAAGGTGAAATCGACGAAAAATCTGTGATGGAATACATTATTGACGGTATACCAGATCAGGAGGTTAATAAAACAATACTCTACGAAGCGAAAAACATTACCGACTTTAAAGAGAAGCTGATAATTTATGCGAAAATAAAATCTAAGGATGAAAAGAGCGTTATCAAAGAAGAGGTGATGAAACCGAAATATACAGAATCAAATACAGGATTTGAAAAAATGAGATGCTTTAACTGCGGAAATCTAGGACATGCTTCGAAGACATGCAGGTTTCGCGACAAGGGAACCAAATGCTTTGCGTGTAACGAGTTCGGACACTTGTCATCGAAGTGCCCTAACAAAACAGAAAAATCTGGAAACTATGATGACAAAAGAAACGAAGAAAGAAATGTCAAGCGGACATATCACGTGGATACTGATGATGACTCCGAAGACGGACAGATGAAAATTACGGAGAGAAAGGAGGAAGAATTATTTGTTGGATTTGGTAAAATTGAGACTGACGATATCGACGTGGGAATCTTGCCGATGAAGAAACAAGTTGAGAAGATGGTTCAAAATTATAAACCTAATCCGACCAAGAGTACTAATATTAAGATGAAGATAATACTCGCTGATGAGGCTCCTGTTTATCAACATCCTCGAAGACTATCACCCGGCGAAAAGATTGAAGATGGCGTTATAGAAAGACTAAAACAAGCACAGAAGAATGATCACGAGTTGAAAACCACGATAAATTTATTAGAACAAAGTGGACCATTTGATGACTACCAAATGGAAAATGGAGTACTAATGAAAGAAATAGAAGGCAGAAAATTATTGGTGATACCGAAAAAGATGCAGACGGAATTAGTCAAGAAATGTCACGACAATGGACATTTTGGTATTAAGAAGACGGAAAACTTATTTTTGCGAGAATTCTGGATAAGACGTAAACTGTTAAAAGAAAAAATCAAGCTGTGTATTCTGAACTGTATTTCATGCATACCAACTGACAGGAAGAGAGGAAAGCGTGAACGATTTCTAAGCCCGATCGACAAAGAAGATTTACCTTTTCAAACATATAGAGTTTGGAAATGTCGGGACAAGGACAAATACGGCGTGAAGAAGATTGGAATGACGGATGGGCCGAGGTCAACAACATCAACAGACTTCATGAAACCATGGCAGAACCATGACAGGTCATCCGAGACGGATGAAGAGCAGGAAGGCCGAACTGTGGGAAATGCCGAAGCCTAAAAATAAAAAAGAAGAGAAGAAGAAGAAGGAGCTGTCAGTCGATAGCGAAAGACGAAAGCCGACGAGACGCGTCGCATTTTTGTTGTATCGAAGTTATTTTAAATAAAAGACGAAAACCAGAAATTTGTGGTGTTTAATCAACGACGGAACCCCACATACATATGCAGTAAAAATTTAACCCTTCTTTTAGCAGTCAGGAAATAAATCATAGCACGCAGTATTAACCGAACCACACTCATAATTTCATTACAGGTGAAAAGTTTTGCCGCCCAACGAAGTGGGCGCGGGTCAGCTAGTTATAAATAAAACAATCTAAATCCCCATTATAAATATCAAAATAATCATTACATAGATATATCATATCAATAAGCATTATCAGAAATAAAGTATACAAATGTTATTTTAAAATACACCCAAATACACAATCTCATATTTAAAAATTTAAAAAATCTGAATTTGGTGTATACGAGGTAATTTATATTGTTGAAAATGTGAGGTTGTGTAAGTTATGTGTGTGTTTGTAAATATGTCGTTATTATATTAAACCACTACTTATAGTCGTCTCCCGAATCTATAGTCGAGTATTAATCATTTCTTGAGCTCTGTAGCCGACAGAAGATACTTGTGTTCTACTTGGTACTGTTAAAAATGATTTTAAATTTCCCCTTTAGATTTCAAAATTTTGTTTTTTTAATATTTCACAAAAAATACACCATTATCTATAATTTAAACATAGTTTGTGTCGCTCATAACCACGCATAGCCTGTTCTAAGGAGAATACCAAAACAAATAACTGTAAAATATAACTTATATAAATATTCTGAATTAAATTAGGTTAAAAATAAAATTTCGCTAGTCCATAATAATTTGACAACTTTAAATAATAATTATTATTAGGTAGTTATAATAATTACGAATTATTGTTAATAAGGGGTCATCCACATATAACGTAATCACTAAGGGGGGTAGCTGAGGCTTACGCTTGATTACGTGGAAGGGGGGGGGGGGGGTTGGCCGTCCTGATTACGTAATCAACTTTGGTCTTTGCATTGCATTTTTTTTGGTCTAAACCTGCACGGAAATACCGCAGTGCCACGCCGAAGATACTCCCCCCCCCCCCCCACCCGCAAGCGCGATGTGCGTAGATAATCCATGCGCTCGTCTGCGATTGAGTCGCCCGTCCCTGTTCCTGGAAGCGCTGCGGTCTGAAAATTGGGGTTTATAAAATGAACCAAAAAATTTGAGATTTTGTAGTTACTTTAAATTAATAAAGTACATTTTTCAAAGCACTTTACAAACGCTGGGTCCACGTTTTTTACATTTTCAGCGAATTCGGCTGATTACTTAATTTGGGGGGGCAAGGGGGGTGTCAGGCTGATTACGTCTGTTTACATGGGGAAGGGGGGGTCCAAAAATCCCAAAAACGTGATTACGTAATATATGGATGGCCCCTAAATAGTAGTTAGTAATAATGCGTATATTGTATGTACCTAGATAAAGTAAATATAAATATGTTTATAGCAAAGGAAATATTTTAAAAGCGTAATAAATGTTTTTTCTTTCTCTCTTTTTCTAAAGTTCATTAGGCATAATGTAATGCGATATTTTTAATGCTTTCTGCTAATCAATTTTCATTTAGTCATAATACTTGCCATTCTTGGTCAATATAACGAGGATTTAGTCAATATGTTACATTTTACACAAACCAAAAAAAAAAGTATTTTATGCATAGATTATAATGATAATCAAGCTTTGGTAGCGACAACAGCAGCAATCTACTGCGAAAAACCTCTGAAACAAACAAAAAAAATTATGTATAATAGTAAATATGCATCCACTGTATTCACATAACTATGTAAAAAAATAAAAGAATATTGATTGATTTTTGCCTGAATATTAATTTCATAAATAAAATCGATGAGCACCCTCTATCGGTCCGCGGACGGACCCTATTGGGTTTCGTTGCAATTCGCTTCTCGGCTAAGCGCCGACATATCATAAACTGCCCTTACTGTGTACCAATTTTCATATAATTTTAGCGATAACAATATATAGTTTATAGATATATAATTAGTGTATTTTTTATTTGAAATTATATAGGGTATACAAAAAAGTTCTAATAGTATAATAAAAAAAAGTATCCCATGATGTATCTGTGATTTATTAAAAAGTGGTACATTGAATGGTGACAATGTGCCCAACAATGTACCATCACAGAAATGTCACTGAATCAGTAATAATTCGTTAGGATTGTGCGTATGTATTTGTTTGTTAAAAGTAGACCATCCATAATAATATGCAATCAAAACAATGTTTCACGTAAAATATTTTTTATATTTATTCAGGTTACAATAAAAAACGACCAGTTCAATGATAGGTCGAAAACAAAATTAAACTAGCAGGAATGATACATTAAATGCCCCGGCTATTTCGCAACTCTGATATTCTAAATGTTTTTCGCTTAGAAGACACAAGAGCTGGTGGTTTTAATTTTTTCGACATGTCCTTAGGCTTATACAGCATCCGATTTTCATCTTCTGGCCATGTCCAGAACGCTTCAGATCTCTTAATGCAGCTTACGTCAATGCATATTTTTCACGATAAATCCTACAAAAATACATATGAGCAAGTATTAATATCAAAACTCTAGATGGCAGGTAAGTTGTCTGAAAATCTAATTATAAGAAAAGTTCCGGATGCTTTCCAGATCCTATCCATCTCACAAAGTTTGCGGGGTTCGTTGATAGCAGAAATTAATCCGAAATACGAAAAATGCCTTCCCAATCTCATTGCACGCAGGCAACTAATCACACATAGAACGATTCGTTCAGCATCTAGACATGTTTGTAACGGTTAGTAACATATATAATTTTGCAACTACCATTAAGGCGACATGATACCTGGGAACGACCATATCTGATGAATTTTAGTTTTATGAGTTTTTTGAAAAACATAAGCATTAATTTTAAAATGTTTCTAAGTGAATCCCTATATAAGGATCGAATTTAAAATTTGGACTCAAAAAAGTTGCTAATCGCCTTGGATATTAAGGCTTTAAACTGACTTGGAAAACTTTCAGGCGCGTTTACTCCTACAATGTAAGCGGTGAGTGTGTTTTATTATAATTTTATAATACTGACTGGTTAATGCTCTAGGGCAGCACTTAACCACATTTTTTATTGAGGCCCTAAATTAATTACAAATAATTAAAGCGTGAGAACGCTCTGAATTAACACCCTTATACCACCACTGCGTTAAGATAGTTATTCTGTGCTAGCGCTGCGATAGAGCATTTAGTATGCGCCTAGTAGCCGGTGCGAGCGGACGTAGAATATGCGCTTGACGCTTCGTCAACGCTGGATTTTTGTTGGTCAAACCCTACAAAATTGACCCCGCCTATTTTGTCGCGTGTACGCCCATTTCGGATGTTTTTCCGAGGTCTCATGTCGCCTTAATTCACACGTGAAACATTTTTCACATGAATTCTGTTTGACCTCATTAATCAAAATTAACCAGAATTCATAAATGCGTCTTTCGCGCTCAGCATTTTTTCAAACGTTTCTTTCAATACACAAATGTACAGACTGACGTCATTCTGAACTTTTCAACGTCAATATTTTTTTTTTTTTTTTTATAAAATTATCCAAAACAATACAAATTGATTTTTGCGAAGCAGATAAGATTGCATTTGTGTGGATTTTATCCCCCCACTAGATTGTATATCTGTTCTGGGGTGATAGTATTTAAGACTTCACTTTAATCATAGTGACTTCACTTTCTTTCTTTTTTTTTTTTTTTTTTTTCTTATTCATTCCGATCGCTCATTCATACTTATAAATTTTAAGGTTATTATAAATATATAAATGTGTATATAAATAAAGAACTAATATTAAATAAAGAAAAAGAAAATATTTAAGTTTATAGGTAAGTAAAATAAATAAATATATAGATTAATATATTATATAACTAAATTGACCAATAAATTAAGTAGCCTGAAAAGGTTTCTTACTTTGCACATATACTTGTGAATTTAATTAATTAATATAATATTATCATTTTTTTTTTAAACATAATCAACCGAAAAAATATTTTTCTTATCAAGTATCAGGTGACAGATATGGACCGAAGTTTGATCCCTCAAATTATCGACCGATACCAGTACCTGATGTTTTAGCAAAAATTTTGGAAAAAATAGTAATTACACAACTCTGTAATCATCTAGAAACCAATCACATGTCAATCGAAAACCAATACGGCAACCAAACCAATACGAAAACCAATCTTTAAATCACTCTCTCTCTCAATCACACGCTCGTCAGTCATTGGTAAGCGTCTCTGCATAATTAATTAAATAAATAATAAATTATAAAATCGAAGACTATCGCGGTTGTTTGACATTATAAATAGGATAGAAAACGAATTTACCGCGTGAAATTTGTAGGACCCGACGTTTCGGTGACGTTGCAGCCGCCGTTGGCTGCAACGTCACCGAATCGTCGGGTCCTACAAATTTCACGCGGTAAATTCGTTTTCTATCCTATTTATAAATAATAAATTGTTAAATACTAATGTTTGTTTTTCTCTACTCTCTTGCCCGCTGAGAAAAAATCGACGTAAGATTGGAAGCCTGGTTTCGCCACAGCATCAGAAAGAGCGACCAGGCACTATTCCAATATGTTCATGACAAAATAAATGTAATCATACATACTTTATTTCTTCCCACTGGATGATATATTTTATAAAAAAAAACAGGGGTGGCTCATTGTTGAGACAGTAGGTTATAGTTAGGGTGGTTTGCGCTATTAAAACATATGACGGAATGTATAAATTATTAGTGTAACTTGTAAATGAGATATTCCAACCCTAATTTAGGCTAGTTAGGATTAGGCGTTTCGGAACTATTGTGGGGAAATACTATATACACACAAAGGCACGCAAACTCACAGATAGACAGACACACAAACAGACTTTAATCTGGGGACTCAAAATAAATATTTCCGTCTTCATCCCGATTTTTTTTTTGCGCTTTCACAATAATTTACCTTTTAGTAGGTTGGTGAGAAATAGTGGCAAACAATTAGAGGCTAGAATGATTACCTATCAATCAAAATGTCAATCTAAATTAAAATAGTCGCCCACCGCGCTGCGATACGTGCAACGGTTACGGGCATTCCTAAACTTTTCATTATAATTTCTCTCTCTCTACTCTCGAAACGCTGAAATACTATTACACATTTTCAGTCAATTCTAAACGCAGGTTTTTGCTTAAAAAAATAAAGATATTGTAATATATTCGAATAAATCCTACTAATATTATAAACGCGAAAGTTTGTATGTATATATGGATGTTTGTTACTCTTTCACGCAAAAACTACTGAATGGATTTTGATGAAACTTTACAATAATATAGCATCAGAATAACACATAGGCTATAATTTATAAAGATATATGGTTTTCTATCATCATTATCACAATTTTCTATCACCACGCGGATGAGACCGCTGGGCGCAGCTAGTATAATATAAATAAATTGTTATTTGAATTAGGAAGGTCTAAATCCGAAAACTTGTCTTTTAAAGCGTATATATAATGGTTGATTTTAAAGTAATATTGTATACATATACATAAAGTTTTATGCATATAATCATCCTACTAATATTATAAACGCGAAAGTTTGTATGTATGTATGGATGTTTATTACTCTTTCACGCAAAAACTACTGAATGGATTTTGATGAAACTTTACAATAATATAGCTTACACATCAGAATAACACATAGGCTATAATTTATAAAGATACTAGCTGCGCCCAGCGGTTTCACCCGCGTGGTGATGGTAAATTGTGATAATGATGATAGAAAGCCATATATCTTTATAAATTATAGCCTATGTGTTATTCTGATGTGTAAGCTATATTATTTTAAAGTTTCATCAAAATCCATTCAGTAGTTTTTGCGTGAAAGAGTAACAAACATCCATACATACATACAAACTTTCGCGTTTATAATATTAGTAGGATAGTAGGATAGAATTTAAATTTCGAATGTCAATTTCTTAGATTTTTTCCTACTTACTTGACAGTTATCGTTATATTTTAGATAATTAACTCTATATCTTTATAAATTATAGCCTATGTGTTATTCTGATGTGTAAGCTATATTATTGTAAAGTTTCATCAAAATCCATTTAGTAGTTTTTACGTGAAAGAGTAACAAACATCCATACATACATACAAACTTTCGCGTTTATAATATTAGTAGGATATGCTTTTCTATCATCGTTATCACAATTTTCTATCACCACGCGGGTGAAACCGCTGAGCGCAGGCTAGTTATGATATAAAAGTAAGTTACTTTATTTCCATTGCCAACTTGACTCTATTTTATTATTACCGATCAATACTCAACTTTAACGAACGTAACCGCAGGGAGAAGGGGAAAGCTCATGCTCCAACTTAGGCTTTGGATGAGAGGTCCATTATTCTAGAGGTACCAGGCTTCCCCTTGCATACGCTTATGATTTCTTGTTTCTTATTAACCGACTTCTTATTAACCGACTTCAAAAGAACCTTCCTTATTAACCTTTCTTATTAACCGATCTTTCTTATTAGGCAACCTTTCTTATTAACCGACTTCAAAAGAAAGGAGGATATAATCAATTTGGTTGTATTTTTTTTATTGTTTGTTACCTCAGAACTCCTTCATTTATGAACCGGTTTGGAAAATTCTTTTTTTTATTTGAAAGGATATACTTCCAGATTGGTCCAATTTTTATCCAAATCTTGTTCCGATAATGGGATCCATGAGGAATCGAGGGAAGTCCTCAAATATTATCATATGAAGTTGAAAATTTACATGTTGGTTTAGTTCCGATGACAATGTATTTTAAATTGTAAGCATGACCTGATTCTACGACCAAGGTTGGCTTCCGACCAAAGGACTCCTCAACGGTCAACAGCACAGATCCAAAACATTGTATACGCAATCAATTATGATAGCCCGTTCTTAGTTTCACTATCACATGGCTGCTGCACCCAGGGTTGGGAGTCCCCTCGTAGGGATACGAGGGGACTCCTCAACGGTCAATAGCAGAGACACGAAATTTTGTACATGCATTCAATTACGACAGCTTGTTCTAAGTTTCACCAAGACAGCACTTCGGCACCATGGGTTAACTTCCAACGAGGGAACTCCTCAACGGTCAAACGCACAGACACGAAATTTCGTATACACATTCAATTATGATAGCGCGTTCTAAATTTCACCAGATATGGCTGCTGCACTTATAATAAAATGGAGTCGGTTTTTTTTTGTTAAAATTTTGTATTATTTTCAGATAAAACCATAACTTGCAACCAAGGAACTTCCAATTCATTGGAAGAAAAATTTAAAAATTTGACTGTGAGCGAAATCCAAGAGATGAAGAAGATGATCTTCGCTAGATACGACAGGATACAAGACGTACCACCTACCATGAGAAACATATGGGCTGAACAATACACAACGAAGCTTTTTGTCGAGTCAATGGAGAGAAAAACCTTAGAAGTGATGACGAATCAGAATTATTCTGCTGGAACTAAAGATAATAATGATAATTACTTCTAATTTTAAAAAAGGCAAAAATACAATAAACCATCAATAATTACTTATATTTTTAATTTTGATCAAATTCTAAGCACTGCAGTTATTACTTTTGAGATAGAAGTTATAACTTTTGAGATAGAAGAAATATGGTTTCGACATATTATTTGATAACAGGAATATACTCAAAGGATGAAGTATGAAAATACAAAGATTCCAAGGAAAACAAGGAGCGTCCAGAAGAAGTCCGGAATAATTTGAGTTGTCAACTGCAACGGCCGAACCCGTCACCTTAGGAAGCTTTTACGATATGTGGTCGTTCTATCTCCCATGAGGTGAGCGTAGAAGACTTTGCGACGGTACGAACCAACCGTCCAACAAAGCCACGAATCCGCCAGAGTCCAACGCCTTACGGCGAGTCACTAGTAAGGTAACCTAGTGGGGTCACCTCGCCCCCGGGCTACCAGGTTTGTCAAGATATCTATGTCTGCAATTAACTTCCAGGATACATTATTTGTCCCGACTGGTTAAGGACCGAAGTCGCTTACACCGCCTCTATATACCTGCCGTAAGTTCACATTAACATTAATTAAAAAGGTTTTTATTTCGGTGATGTATACAAAATATATAGGTAAATGAAAGCCTATATAAAAATACGATAAATGGCATTAATTCAAATTCAATGTTATTATTGTTACCGTTGTATAAAATATCTTTTTATAATCATCCGGTTTTTTATTTAAAAAAAATCCATTATCAATGTTATAGATGACCAAATATAATGCTATTAATTTGGCTATCAATGCTATCAGCCCCAGCTGTATTTTGCCGTCTCAGAAGGGTAGCTAAATCGCTCTATGGAGAAGCGCAATCTAATCTATATTAATATTATAAATAAGTAATGTTTGTAAGTTTGTTAGTTTGTATGTAGGGGTAATCTCCGAAACTACTTATCCGATTTCAAAAATTCTTTCATTAATGAGAAGCTACATTATGAACAAGTGCTATAGGTTATATTTTATTGTGATAGATATGGGTTTTCAATAAGAAATCACGATATTCCTAAATCAAGTTGGAGAAAAATGAGATGGTGAGTTGATTTATCGGCGTGCTCTGAAGAAACAGTTTGATATATTATGTGAAAACAATTAATAACAAAAACAACAGCCCCAAAGAGTTCTATAAAAAACCGACGACAGCAAATAGTTAACTTTTATATTTAAGCAACAATAACTGCTTTTATGTCTCAAAATAGTAAGAAAAATAAGCAGGGAGAGTTTGTTGAAGACATTAGCAATAAAATATGAATCCATATCAAAATAAATTATTTAATTTCCACGAGTGTTAAATAAAGATACAATTAGCCATTTACTGTAAGTGTTTAGGTGGTATAGTTACAGAGATAAAATAAAATTAGTAGCGCGTGGTGAGGGACAAAACGCGTGCGTACGTCTACGAGATAGGTAGCGTGCATCTGAGGGGAGGGGGGGGGGTTCCACTATATACCTAAAGGTAGCGTCTAAAAAGGCAAATAAACGCCACCCTACTTAAATTAACAAATCGATTCGATTATCTAAGGGGTGGAAGGAGGGGAAGGGGGCTAAAAGCCGTTTAATAAAATCGTATCTAAAACCTGGGAAGAAAATCCACTTCGGTAGTTAAAACTGCCCTGGCGGTGAATGATTGCTTAATGTCTCCGTCCGGTACGAATTCGAATTATAAATTTTGCTCAGAAGCAATACTTTTCCAATTTACATACTTCGATGTATGTTTTTAAGAAAGGGAAATATATTTAAGTAAAAATTTCACACCTGCGGGATAAAGAATTGTCGAGATAAGAAAATATATAAATCGGGATTAAAAAATAATCGTGATTAAAAAAAGCATACATGGTCAGTGTTAAAAATGTTGTGATTAAAAAAAGTGGCTATAATTAATTTTATTTATTAAACTTAAGACGATAATTTTCTATTCGTCAATCATATATGTACCTGCCTATGACGAAACAGCACAACATGTATACAACAATGTAGCTATGCAAGTAATCTGCAACATTATTTCAAAGCTTTTAAGCAGTAAAAGTAAAAGGAGGTTATAAAAGAAGAAATGTAGGTACTTGATCGAAAGATATAAACAAAAAGCTGTAAATTCCGAGAGAGCATTCGACTGATACAATGTGTTACCATGTGAAATCCCTGTATATATCGGTAATATATTAAAGTCCCTTTCTGACTTAAGGTGACTACATCTTAACAGTGAAAAATTGACATATGTAATCAATTTTAAGTGACTCCCGCGTGCATTTGAATAGTAAAAAAGATATTGGTCTTGTAGCGAATTTCTGAGTCTCTTTTCTTAATAAAAATTAAAAAAATCTAAGGTCGTATCACCTTTTCGTCATTTGCATTTTTCTTGTAATCTATCGTGCTAAACGACTTGAAACTATATTGGTAATACGTACCAAGTACTTGACTAAAACGCAAAGATACAATATGTTTTTCTTTATAATTGTTCAAAAAACTTATAAAGTACCGAATAAAGGAATGGTATGTACGCCCACATACTTGTTTATAATCTAAGTGTAATGCACTGCTGGACTCAGCATTTTTTTCACGTCTAATGAGCCATCACAATCTCAGTGCATTTTTGGCTTTTGTGATGTTTATGTTTGGTTTATTATTTCGGCGTTGAAAGCCGAAAGAGACATATTTTCATATTTTTATTCTTAAACCAGCTTACGAACCGTCGATTCGCTTATTAGAAGTTAAACGTTTTTATTGGTCATTACATTTCCATTGCTCATTAAAAAAGAGACAAATATCGCATCATCATATTTTAATCATTTACTTGGTACGTATTACCAATATAATTTTCAGTTGCTTGCCCCGATAGAATACAAAAAAATTGCTAATTACAATAATGTGATGACATCAGATTTTATTTATTTTTCCAGCAAAGATATCTAAATATTAAAATTTTGTTTTATAAATATTTTTATTATCACTTAAATGCAAGTGGGAGTCACCTGAAAAATTATTACAAAATGTTTTTTTTTTGTTTTAGAGAGGTAGTCGCTTTAATCGTTAAATAGTGCTTTAAAATGGTACTTACTTAACAAAAATTTAAGGTCTAATAGACGCACGAATCATAGTTGTTCATCAAATCAACTCATCAATTCATCAAATCATCAAACCTAACAAATTTTCAACTTTATATGGAAATAATTGAAGAGTTACATCAGTTCCTCATGGTTATCATCATAAGAACAGGATTTTGGGAACAATCTGAAAGTAAATCCTTTCAAATAATATAAGAATTTTTAAATCGGTTCATAAATGACGGAGTTCTGAGGTAACAAATATGTCAAAAAAAATACAGCTGAGTTGATAACCTCTTCCTTCTTTGAAGTCGGTTAAAAAACAAGGGTTTACGCCTCTCAAGGATTTCACACTCTTTGACTTCAATTTATTATTATTGCCAAATATTCTACTATCTGACCAAATTTGATATTGCCTTTTACTTGGTGAACTTAAAATTTGACCTATATTTACCGCGAATATAATAGTTTTTTAAGCTATTGCATAGCTTTTATCGCGGGCCTAGAGGACAGCGCGGCGACCGAATGAAGAAATTTCTTAACGAATATTAATGATTTTAAGCTGATAATTACGTCTAAACGAGTACTGCTTACGATTCGAAAAAAATATATGTTAAACAAGAACATTTTCCTAATATTGTTAGCATTGAATAGTTTAGATTTTGTTTATATTACATAGTGTAATTAATTTGTGAAATTATGTCTAACCGAACACAAAAACGACTACTACGCAAATACTATCTGGCGTATTATTATGAAACCTGCACCATTTTAAAGATAATTTAATTATCTATCTTTTTATCTACGATTTTTTTCGAATAATCCGTTTTTTTTGCTTTATTGAATAAAAAATTCGTGCGTGGCGCTCTATCGGAAGACGTTTGAATTATTATTCCGAATCATTTGCTTCCGCAGCCGCAAATGATTCGGAATAATTTCAACGTTTTCCGATAGAGCGCAGTTATCTGATATCAGAAAAAATAAAATAAATAAATAATTATAATTGCATAAGTTGTTAAAAATGCTATGCCTATTGCATAGCATTTTTTACCGCGGCAGTCCCCGAGTGCCACACATATTTTTAACCTATTGCATAGCTTTTATCGCGGGCCTAGCCCAGCGCGGCGACCGAATGAAGAAATTTCTTAACGAAAATTAATGATTTTAAACTGATAATTACGTCTAAACGAGTACTGCTTACGATTCGAAAAAATATATGTTAAACAAGAACATTTTCCTAATATTCTTAGCCTTGAATATTTTATATTTTGTTTATATTACATAGTGTAATTAATTTGTGAAATTAGGTCTAACCGAACACAAAAACGACTACTACGCAAATACTATCTGGCGTATTATTATGAAACCTGCACCATTTTAAAGATAATTTAATTATCTATCTTTTTATCTACGATTTTTTTTCGAATAGTCAAAGAATAAATGAATAATATCCGGTTTTGTTGCTTTATTGAATAACATTCGTGCGCGGCGCTCTATCGGAATTATTCCGAATCATTTGATTCCGCAGCCCCATAGGATTCGGAATAATTTCAACGTTTATCGATAGAGCGCAGTTATCTGATATCAGAAATAAATTGAATTAATACAGTATGACCTCGGCCACTGTTACGGTAGGATTCTGACATTGTGTTCCGAAAGAAGACGAAATAAATTACGTTATTAAAAAAACAAAATGGCCAGGAAATCAAAATTTTTACAACATAAACGCCGTATACTGGAGAAAAATAGATTATTAAGGTAAGTAACGTGTATTATTACGTGTATATTATTACCATTTCTCTGCTCTGACGATCCTTGCCTGACGTCACATTGGGGTGACTAGACGAATAGGCTTCGTGCAACAAGTTAACTAATTAACAGTTATAAAATAAAATACGTCATTTATGTCAAAAACTGACGTGATTACTGTTAGATCAAACTTGAATATTGATTTTGAAAATCGATTTAGGGTCGATTTCAATATGAAACCTGCGGGTAAAAGTACCTACACTCATATAAGTATAAGTTGAACCGTCGATTTGCTAAATTCATTCATAAAGCGACAAAATTTCATTCGTGATTTTCGTAGTATGACGTAAATTATACTTTGGTTGGAGGGGGTTGTACCTATTTGTGGCAATAAGATCATTTTGTGGCTTTTAGCCAAAAATCTAGTAGTAATCATAATAATTCTACTTATAACATAGTTAGGCGCATATCTGACTCACTGACTGACTCTAACGGTGTAGGTAGACAGTCTTTTTTTTAAATTTGTCAGGTTTTAAACCTTCTTTTCTTTTCTAATTTCTACTACTTCTAATTTCGAACTTGGAATGCTATTTCGAATTTCGAACTTGAAATTGTACTTCGAATTTCAAACTTGAAATTGTGCTTCGAATATTGAACTTGACATTCTACTTCGAATTTCGAACTTGATATTCTACTTCGAATTTCGAACTTGAAATTCTACGTCGAATTTTGAACTTGACATTTTACTTCGAATTTCGAACTTGATATTTACTTCGAATTTCGAACTTGACATTCTACTTCGAATTTCGAACTTGAAATTCTACGTCGAATTTCGAACTTGACATTTTACTTCAAATTTCGAGCTTGATATTTTACTTCTAATTTCGAACTTGAAATTCTACGTCGAATTTCGAACTTGACATTTTACTTCGAATTTCGAACTTGATATTTTACTTCGAATTTCGAACTTGCAATTCTACGTCGAATTTCGAACTTGACATTTTACTTCGAATTTCGAACTTGACATTCTACTTCAAATTTCGAACCTAATATTCATTCTACTTCAAATTTCGAACTTGACATTTTAACATTTGAAATTCGAAATTTCGATTAAATTTCGATAATATCGGAATTCGAATTAAATTTTCGAAATTTTGTATTGTGCTTTGAATTTCGAACTTGACATTCTACTTCTTTTTCACAGGAAAATACAAAAATTGGACAGTAATGAAGAGAATGTCGTGCAATTTAGAGCTGTCGAAAATATAGAAAATGTAACGCTACAAGAAAATCAATTTCACAGCCAACAACTTCAAATTTATGAACAGCGTAATGAATGCATTACTCCCGAAGTTATTCTATACAGAAACACAGGAATTCCTGGCGATGGTAATTGTCTATTCCAATCGCTCATAAGTGTTTTGCAACTTCAAATTGAGACTTGTGAAATCAGTTACGCGATTCACCCTATTTAAACTCCTGCCACAATCCGCAAGAAGCATATAACATTCTATCAAGCACTAATGATTACGGAGATTTGGATTGTTTGTACTTATTTTCAAAAATGTACAATCAAAATGTTTGTGTACATTATTGTTTTTACAACATAACTACAACGAATCAAGACTCTATCTTTTGTCATTTTAAAGCGAATGATACACAAAACTGGATTCATCTTCATCTTCGTGACCAACATTTCACACCTTTTTATGAAGTATCAGATTTATTGGAGACAATACAAGACGCTACCCAAAATAAAGCCCATTGATGCCAATATTCAACTATTGCGTGACAATTATAATGAAGATCCTACCGAAGATAACCATAACAATCATGAAAATGAAATTGAGATTGATAGAGAAAATCGAATAATAATTGGTGAAAAAATTATGGATTTTATTGTTGATGGTACTATTCCAGTTTACACAAATTATCATAAACACAGTACAAGTCATATTGATTTTTATAAAGACTTTACGAGTAATTCATTTGGTCATTCTTGTATTATTTGCGACAGACTGTGGTGGAAAAGAGATTTGAAAATGTCGACCAGTAAACATGAAAGTATTTTGAAAACAATACTGCAGGTAATCTTAATTATATAGTTTTTTAAGCTATTGCATAGCTTTTATCGCGGGCCTAGGCCAGCGCGGCGACCGAATGAAGAAATTTCTTAACGATAATTATTTTTTTAAAACTGATAATTACGTCTAAACGAGTACTGCTTACGATTCGAAAAAAATATATGTTAAACAAGAACATTTTCCTAATACTCTTAGCTTTGAATATTTTAGATTTTGTTTATATTACATAGTGTAATTAATTTGGGAAAATAGGTCTAACCGAACACAAAAACGACTACTACGCAAATAATATCTGACGTATTATTATGAAACCTGCACCATTTTAAATATAATTTAATTATCTATCTTTTTTTATCTACGATTTTTTTCGAATAATTCGTTTTTTTTGCTTTATTGAATAAAAAAATCGTGCGCGGCGCTCTATCGAAAGACGTTTAAATTATTCCGAATCATTTGCTTCCGCAGCCGCAAATGATTCGGAATAATTTCAACGTTTTCCGATAGAGCGCAGTTATCTGATATCAGAAAAAATAAAATAAATAAATAATTATAATTGCATAAGTTGTTAAAAATGCTATGCAATAGCTTTACCGTGGCAGTCCCCAAGTGCCAAACGTATTTTTTTTTGCATAATATTTATCACTGATCATGGTTCCAAATTTCACTGGTAATCTCAATTTTTTCGGAATTTTATAATGCGTATTTTCCGGGGAAACGACGTTTTACATTGAAAAAAAAACAACCGAATTGATAACTTCCTCCTTTTTTGAAGTCGTTTAAAATGGCAGAGTTCAGCCCCATAGACTCTTCCCTTAAAAGCATGAATCTAAGAAGAGCGATATGTCGTGGTTGTAATGTCATGAAATATACCTGTATTATAATATAGTAGAGTACAGTAGTGATGTACGTATCATTAGTAACGGAAAATAAATATGGTAAGTAAAATTGATTACTTGTTAGCAGTCTGAAAAGTTTTGTCTTTAAATAATAATATCCCAAAATTGCATTTTGCTCTAGGAATACGAATTTATTAAAACATTTCTTAATTGATATCGAATTGTGAGTTCATATTAATAATGAATGAAGTTGTTTAATTAAAATGTCGGTACTCGAGTCCATTAATCATGCAGAATATGACAGCAGTCACTGAGTTAGGGGGTAGCGAACTGCTCTATAGCTCCGAATTTTATTTCAATTATTTTGAGTGGGCGAGAATACTCGGATTTATCGCTGGATTTGCTAATATAACTTTGATAAACCCGACTTTCATTCTATTTTACCGGCCTACCAACCGAAGAAGAGGTAAAGTATTGTGAACGCTCTAAATTGTTGTTTGAGATGAAGACGGATGTATACATTTTGACCATCCCCGAGACAATTAAGACAATAGACCGGGATAATTAAGACCATAGGCATAAGACCGAGACGATTAAGAGCAACCAGATTGAAGTCATTATGTGTGTGTATGTCTGTTTGTATGTGTATATATGTGTGTGTGTCTGTGTGTGTGGCTGTGTATTCCTCCACGATAGCGCTCAAACGCGTCATCCGATTGAGCTGAGATTTGGCATAGAGGTAGCATTCGGTCATGGCAAGAGTTAAAAAGTGGTTGAAAATAATTGTGGTTGAAGTTAAGCCAACATAAGCACAACAGGGTCCGCTAGTCATACTTCAATCTCTAAATATGAGACTCGGTCTCTTGAAATTCACAGATGCCACCTTGGAGCGAAATCACGCTGTAAAATTTTGGTTCGAATATCTCGTATACAAACGACACAAATGATATTTCAAGTCTGTTATATGAAAGAAAATATAGCCATTAGTAGATTTTCCTGAGAGCGTAATGGAAGGCCATGGCATGCATGCGGAGAGAAGAGATTTTACAAATAAGAAGGAATGAGGTACACGAAAGTGTAGGGTGAGGATGTGAAAATCCCGATACCATTTAATTAATAGCCTCTCCATTTGCCTACGAAAGGTGGATGGGATCTACGTTTTTCAGGAAAATCATTATATATCAGTATTATCAGTATCAAAGTTCAACACAAGGATAACACAATAAAAAAATACATTTACTATCGTTCAACTTTTGGAAATAAGCCGATAATACCTAATATAATACGCGATAGACTCATCTAATATTATAGAGGTAAAGTTTGTGAGGTTGTAGGGTGTAATCTCTGGATCTACTGAACCGATTTTTTCAATAGAAAACCACGTTATTTGTGAGTGTCATAGGCTATAATATATTAATCCGAAAAATGAAAAGACTTTTTCGTGGTAGTCGGATTTGCAAAGTAAGTCGGAGAAAAACGGTCGAATGAAAACGTTTCTTACAAACACTGCCTTAACGATGAGAGATATATGATAAGTTCTAGGGAAAAGTCTGGAAATGGTCTTAATCGTCTCAGGGTAGGGGGGGGGGGTCAAAATGTTCAAAAGGCTTTCCTTAACATTTGGTTGGCCGGGAAAGTATAACACATTTCGAGAAAATTATCTATACTAATATTATAAACAGGTAAAGTTTGTGAGTTTGTGAGGTTGTAGGGAGTAATCTCTGGATCTGCTGAACCGATTTTGAAAATTCTTTTAACAATGGAAAGCCACGTTACATGTGAGTGTCATAGGTTATATATTAATCGGAAAAATGAAAAGACTTTTTCGTGGTAGTCGGATTTGCAAAGTAAGTCGGAGAAAAAACGGTCGAATGATAACGTTTCTTACGAACGCTGCCTTAACGATGAGAGCTACTCTATATGATTGAGTTCTAGAGAAAAGTTGTAGATCTTGATAATGCTTACAAAAAAGTCATGGAGAGTATATGTCTAACTTTTATATTTAAGTCACAAAAAGTAGTTTTTTATATTAAAAAAAAAAACAATTTAAATCGTTAGGTCATGTTTATTGGTCATATTATCGACAATTATGAATTCTTATTAAAAAAAAGGTAAAGTTATCGTTTCAAGTGTTTAAAACAAAAGAATTTAACCTATTACTGCATATAATTTTGCATTTACTGCATAAATGGTTAAAGAGATAATACGACATAGGTATGGAACCGCGACCGTATCTTGGGTTGGAACTCCTAAAAGAATGGTACTAAATAATAACATTACATCTGATATAGTATAGAGAAGTTTTGAATAATTAAAATAAACATAATTTTTTCAATCATAATCATTTCATTCACTCATTTTAAGCCCGGTAATATGGCCAAATCGGTATGCAAATACATACATACATATGTATGCAGTAAAATTATAACCCTCCTTTTGGCAGTCAGGAAATAAATCATAGCACACAGTACTAACCGAACCACACTCATAATTTCATCACAAGAAAAAATGTTTACCGCCCAACGAAGTGGGCACGGGTCAGCTAGTAGATAATATATTCATTCTCTGTCTCTGTTATTCCAGAAACTTAATCAAGTTTACAAAAACTACATTTTTCCTATTTAAATACTTCGTGTAATACGATTATTCTTCAAGGAAAGTATAAAGTTGCCTAGAATAACAAGGCTAATAGCAGGAAAATAAATCCACAAAAATACCTAATTCACAAAAATAAATATCCAAGACGTAAGGAAACAAATTTTACGACGGGATTCGAAATCGTCCCAGTGAGGGCTCACTGCAGAAATCAAGTTTCAAGTGGTATGGTGCACACTTGGAGTTGTCGACTACAACGTGAAACCGTCACTCCAGGAATTTTTAACGATAATTATCATTCTGTCTCCCATGAAGTGATCATCGAAGGCTTTGGGACGATACGAACCTACCGCCCAGCAAAGCGACGAACGAACCCCCAGAGTCCAATCCCCTCCCTTACGGCGAGGCATTATAAAAGTAAATCACCATCAGTATTATAGGGTTCTGGCGACATTTAAGCGAGCTGTATTCGTTCCGGAAATTCGACTGTGAAATGGGCTGGCAACAGTGTTGCTTCTGATGGATTACCAGGGGAGTCCAGAAACGCAATTTCTTGAGTTTTTGTCATGGCTACGGGCCAACCAACCACCCCAATGGAGTTATAACGACTGTCTTCATCCTTTCTACCTTGGGATCAACGCAAGGTCATTGGATCACAAAATCTATAGTGAAACTAAGCCAACAGACCAAAAAAGACCAACGCCTTATCGCTGTTTACTGGACAGATAAACCTAGTAGGATCCTTGCACGCTAACTCTTAGATTTGGACTGGGTTTTTCATAATCCAGTCTGGTGACAGATGCGAAGTCCATTGCGTGTGCTCTACCTGACGTTAGCGGTAATTCTTAATCCAAATTTGTCTCTTACCCCGGGCGCCTTTTGCCCGCCAAGCCCAACCGGGATCGGTTGGCCAACGAATCGCCTCTATAGATAAATGACGCATGGTCAACAACATTCTAAAAAGATGTAAGTTTCCCGACTCTCCTGGTTATTCGCCGAATTACTCAATAGATTGGCTACCACAGCATGGTGCAGTTCAGCCCAAAGTGTTCCTCCAGATCCGCACTTCCGATCACAACTCTCTACGACTGCAGGCTGTCACCACTACCATATACCACAGCTACCATTCTAGAATGACTCTCTTTGAGGAAGCTACGGGACGGAAGCTAAACCTTGAGTTGGTCCGACCCTTAAAACGCAAACTGGTCATCAGGCCCAAGCGGCATGGAACCACCAGGAACCAGTGTCCTAAGACAGCAGGGTAGAAGTTTACCTAACAGAACACATTAAAGCGACTGACAGAACACATCAAAGCTGTTAAAAACGTTCAGCGAGAAAAATCGGCGATCTGCGAACATATATTGGATAGCGGAAGTAACCACTGGATGCAGTTTCAAAATCCCATTGTGCTATCCAAGGAACAATTCTACTTTCCTCGCATGATCCGGGAAGCCATTGAAATAAGAAGAACCCCGAACTGCAATAGAGACGACGGTTACAAACTCTCTTCTACGTGGAACCCTCTTCTTAAAATGTTCCCGCCGCCGAACGCCGAACGCAAAAACGTAAGACAGGATACAGTGAGTATTGTGTGCAAGACGGATTTTCAAAATTCGCGCGCTCCGAGCCCGGCCCCCCGCCACCGTTATAACCTACGCAGTGGCGACAGCGGTATGTGGCCTACCCGCAAAACAACGGACTGACAGCTCTTCAGTCTACTCTGGACAACGGCGGCTTCAACGTCACCGAAACCGTTTTCTATCCTATTTATAAAGTCATATACCCAAAAAAATGGCCCTCTGGCTATCCGACCCCGAGGAAACGGCGACACGGGATAGTCCGAGTAATCTCGAGCGATGAGCAGTGGATACGAAAGGATGTAATGATCGTTTGAACATCCCTTGTATCGCCTGCATGATCGACAAATTATGTGTGCATCAGTATTTGTTCTCCATATGATGGTGCGATAATATGAATAACAATGATGACTGCAATATAATTAGTATAATTTCTAGATTAATATTATGACTTCAAACATAAAATAATTGAGACATTTTTTTCCCGGATTATATATAGGATCGAAAGAGAGACAGAATGGCTTAGAACAAACATTATATTGTCATAAATGTTAATTATAGCCCAAATGTGTACATAATATTATATGGATACAAATTAAAGTAATTAAAGAAAGGCACAACATTATTTTAAGTTAACGATCTTTTAAACGCTGCTCAAGTGGAACTAGAAGTCGTCTATTTTAGTATTTCAGTTTTAGTAAGATTTTTAGGTAGGAATGTAAATTAATTTTTTTAATAATTTTTATGTGTTCGACAGATGTTTATGTGCATGCATAAACCTACCTAATATCTTACTTTAATTAAGGTAAGTACCAAATTTATAAAACATAGCCAACATAATAAACTAAAGAATAATTTGCTCAATAAACACAAATATGAGGTATGTGTAAAATGACAAAATTATCGACATTTCTTGATTTCTTAGTTTTTATCGATATTTCTCATAATAAAGAGAAGATTTAATCAATGACACATTAACCCGAAAGAAACAGTTTTTTATAAAACTCGATCGTTTATCTAGCGAATATCTGGACAGCTCTGTTCGCGCAGGGACACTGTACAGATTAATCACATAAAATATTTCATCTTTATTTAGCCATTAGTATCAAACTTATATATATGTAAAATATTTTAATAACATCTTATATTTTGATTATGTTTTGTGTCAATTTGCGTATTTCTTATATCCATCGCTTATGTGGAAAGTGAAAATAATAATATTATCAGCAATGTGAATTTATACGTAAATTCATGTTATTAGAGATATGTATATGCGTTCGTCACTGTCAGAATAATAATAAAATTGTGTATCTTCTTCTTCTTCTTCATCAGCTCGCATTCGCCCACCGTTGGGCATACGCCTCTCCAATCACTCTCCATCCGGATCGGTTGTCCATTTCCCTCATCCAGACAGGTCCAGCTGTCTCCTTGATGTCATCGGACCATTGGGCCGGTGGTCTGCCCACACTTCTTCTCCTCTAGTCTTGCTTCATCTCTCAGGGTTCTTACATTATACGTTGCCAGTGTCAGTTTGGTTTGGCAGCCTGATCGTACCCAGAGATTCTTAACACCCCCTGCCCAGCCGTTACCGTAACCGCTGCCGTGGCTCGGGCTAGTGGGGCTGCTGGGGACTGGGGGCCGTGGTAAGGTTGTACTGTTCATAATGATTGGAGATATTTAGCCCGATACCCGCCACGTCGGCCACACCTCTTGGCGAAATCAAAATCAAAATCAAAATGTTCTTTATTCATATAGACACAATTAAATATTATTTTTAATTTATGTTCTTATGATGCGTCAAAGCCATACTCCCAAGCCGTTTTGTCATTTACATAATCAGATATTGTATAGTATGCTTTTTTATACAATTTTGCTTTGATGGTAGCTTTAAACTTATTTACAGATAGTTCTCTAATAGTATGAGGAAGTTTGTTATAGAAGCGTATACATTGTCCCAAAAAAGAATTGCTTATTTTGTGGAGACGAGTAGCACGTACAACAAGGTTATGCTTATGTCTAGTATTAACATTATGAGTGTCGCTTTTTTTTTAAACTTGTCAATATTCTTGTGGACATACAACAGATTTTCGTATATATATTGTGATGCAACAGTAAGAATATTTATCTCTTTGAATTTTTCTCTAAGTGAAACTCGAGGACCAAGTTTATATATAGCTCTTACAGCACGTTTCTGTAGTATAAAGATGTTATTGATGTCCGCACAGCTTCCCCAGAAAAGAATACCATAGGACATAAAGCTATGAAAGTAACTAAAGTATACTATTCTTGCTGTATCTACATCAGTCAGCCGCCTTATTGTTTTAACTGCGTATGCCGCAGAGCTAAGTTTTCCTGACATTTTCTCAATTTGTGGGCCCCATTGTAATTTGGAGTCAATTGTTATCCCTAGAAACACAGTTGAAGCAACAGGCTCCAGTCTAGTTCCATTTATTTCTATATTGGTTTGTACCTGCTTAACATTAGGTGTAAAAATTTAGCGAGCTCCACACTTTCAGGAAAATATTTCCATTTCCTAGGCTTGTGGCAACCTGGTCGGGTTACTTAACCGCCGAATTGCACTATAATCACTAAATTTATTATTTAATTATTATTTATTGTTGAGAAAATTTCAATATATATATTGACGCATAGAATTTAAATATACTTATTAAAATTAATAAATCGTCTTTTTGTGGTTAATTTTACATAGAAAAAAAATATAAAATTGGAATTTAAGAAGCTCTGCATTTCACAAATATAATAATATAATATATTATCGAAATAAAATCGTCAATAAATTTACGTGTAGTAATCTTCAATTCAAAATCCCAAGATACCACTTTTTGACTTGGTATATACAAGGCTATAATATTCGAAATTTTTAATTCAGTCATTTCTACACCTACATAATATCAACATTTTTATTATTTTAGCCGTAAAGATATTAAGGCTACAGATATTTAAAAGGACTAACAATAAAGTTACAGGTTTTATTCTCAAGAATACTTTCCTCTTTCATTCAGGCGTTAATTATAACGGATTTATAAAGTTTACAATTTTCGGATTCCTATATTTTAAATTTAAAAATCGTTGTAAATCTCGAAAAGTGACCTCAACAAAACCGCACAAACCGCCTAGTTCCGCTTAAGGTGCTCGCAGGGATCCGAGATTCCGATCCCAACTGTATACGAGTGAGATTTACAGACACAGGTAGAGTTCACAGCGACCCTTCCAGGTTGAGTCCTTCGAGGAGGCTTACGGACTGGAGCTGAACCGCGAGTTGGGCCAGTCTTAATACACAAAGACGCCAGCAGGTCCAGGCTGCTCGTAACCATTAGGAACTACTTTTAGGAAACTAGTGGGGGAGATGTCATATACCCTAATAATGCCCTGCTGACTACCCGATCCTGGGGAAACGACAACACGGGCTGGTCCGAGTGATTTCGATGGGTGAACAATCAAGGTGACAGGACGTTATCCTCGTTTCCAACATCCTGATATGGCATGTTCGCCCCAGCATCAACAACCTATTTATACGCCAGTATTTGTTATCGTTATAATGGTTGTGCTTGAATTATTATAACTAATAATGACTGCAATATCATTAGTATAATTTCCAGATCATATTTTTAACTAATAGTAAATGAGAAATACTTCCGTTAATGATAAAATTTATATATTTGTTTAGCCATAATTAGGATCATTAATAAGTTAATAGTAAAAACACATTTTTAAAAGCAAACTTTCATTAAAATGTTCTCTCCGAGCCAACCTTGGATGCAGCAGCTATGTCATAGTGGAATATAGAACGGGCTATGGGCTACATGTTTGTTCAGTTGATCGTTGAGGAGTCCCCTCGATGGAAGCCAACACTGGGTGCAGCAGCCCTGTCGGAAAGAAACTTAGAATGAGCTATCATAATTGAATGCGTATACAAAATGTAGTTTCTAAGCTGTTGACCGTTGAGGAGCGACTCCTCGGGAGCCAACCCTGGGTACAGCAGCCATGTCATGTTGAAATTTAGAACGGGCTATCATAATCGAATGCATATACAAATTGTGTGTCTGTGCTTTTGACCGTGATGGAGTATCCTCGTCGGGAGCCAATCCTGGGTGTACAATCAGGTCATGCAACATGTAAAATTTAAACTTCATAGGAGTTTATCTTGCAAGCTCAATTAAAACCACTTCCTCTTCAGTGGTTCTAATTCAGCTTGCAAGATTTGACCTAAACAAACTAACTAACATATATGGCAAGGTACATAAAAGCTTGTAATTAAGTAGTAGTAAAAACACATTTTAAAAAACAAGTTTTTATTAAAATGCTCTGTCCCGAGTCAACCCTGGGTGCAGCGGCCACGTCATAGTGGAACTTAGAACGGGCTATCATAATTGAATGATATACAGAATTTCATGTTTGTTTTGTTGATCGTTGAGGAGTCCCCTCTTCGGAAGCCAACCCTAGGTGCAGTAGCCGTGTCATGGTAGAATTTAAAACGAGCTATCATAATTGAATGCGTATACAAAATTGTGTGTCTGTGCTGTTGACGGTGGAGGAGTAGCCTCGTCGGGAGCCGATCCTGGTTGTAGAATCAGGTAATCCTCGCCATAAAAATGCATTGTCATCTGAACTGAGCCAACGTGTAAAATGTCAACTTCATAGGATAAGAGGAAGTGGTTATAATTCAGCTTGCAAGATTTCACCTAAGCAAACATACATACTTACATACATTGCAAGGTAAATAAAGCTTGTAAAAAGAACGATACACAGAATGTGTTGTAAAAAATATTATATTGTCACTAATCTTAGTTACATCAAATGTGTACACAATATGGATACAAGTTAATGTAATTAAAAGCAAGCACTACATTATTTAAAGGTAATGATCTTTTAAGCGCTAGTTAAATCGATCTAAAAGTCGTCCATTTTAGTATTTCATTTTCAGTAAGATGGCTAGATGTAATATAGGAGATTGCTCCCTGAGTAACCAAATATGGTATATATCTTTATTTTTGTCCATTGTTGGCATAGACATATTTAATAACAAGTGGATGACAGGCAAGTACATATAACCACTGATCAGATTTTGTCCCAGTAATGAGATTTAGCAGTTGTTCAAGCTTTTTAAACTTTCTAAATGTTATAGGTTGGAGAATTGTGAGGAATATATTTCTTATGATGCTCTTCGTCATCTTTGCATTATGTCATGTCATTAGCATTTTTCGTGCTGCTTTCGGCGACTATAGCGCGAAATTAAATAATGACGGGTTCATAATCTTCATGTTGTACTTAACAAATCCCACAATTAAAATTCTGCAATATTCCTGGGTCGTAAATTCCCGAAAAAAAATACGGGAACTTGTTAGTGCTGCTGAGATAGAAATTCAACAGCAAAATACCGAAGAGGAGAAAGAAGCATACGGCGAGGGCATGAGGCACAACAAAATATTATCTGTGTCAGTAATATATTTTCTATTTTCAACGTATTCAATGTTATTAATTGCAACTGTTTACAAAGGGACAGGTTTAATAGGACTACTATTAAATGGTTTCGGTAAGCATATTTCTTCTTTATTTTACAACTACCTCTAACGATCGAAATTTCATTATATTAATTTAAAAATTGTTTAATTTACAGATTTAGAACCATATAACGAAAGCCCGAGTTTTCAAATTTTTCAGCTCCTTTTAGCACTACTGATAATTATGATAGTCTCAGCACGTTGTGGATTTCTTGTCCTATATATCACACTGATTGGGCATTGCATATGTCAGTATAAAGTACTCAGCGTAAGAATTATTAAAACAGTGCAAATGATGTCAGAATCTAAGAGTCAACCTAAAGACACTACAATGAATGCTATGAAATCTACGGTTAATAGTCACAGTTTAATAATGTCAATGATATCAAAATTGAAAAACTTGTACCTAATTATGGTAGCTATAGATATTTTGTATGTATTTGCATGTATTTGTGCCTCACTGCTTTTGCGTGACACATTTTTATTATCGCTTGTAATACCGCAATTTTTTACCATTTTTGTTCTCACTTACATGAGCGAACTCCTGAACACCGAAAGAGAGACCTTCTTCGATACTATCTACATGGCTGACTGGTATTTGGCTTCGCCTAGTTATCGCAAGGATTTGTGTTTTGTCATGCTAATGGCATCTAAACCATCATATCTTACTGTAGCAAAATTAACTACTTTATCTCTGAAGACTTTTAAATCTCTTGTGAATTTCACATATTCTTGTTATGCTATCATTACATCTAAATATTAAATAGTTTTTTGGTAGGTATGTAAATTTTAAATATTTATTATAATAATACATTAGTAGTAGTAGTAGTAGTAGATGGAGTGGGGGGCTTGTTTCCAGCCCTTGAAATCACCTAGATCTGTAAGGTCTTTTGTAACTACCCACTGTGTGATTAGGTCAGTGGTCAGCTAGTAGCCCGGTACTTCTTACCAGTCCAAGTAGGTCACCGACCTTCAAGTTGGGCAGATCGCTGGGTTCGAGAAAGGCTCGTCCCAGTAAACTGTGTCTTTTGGCGGCGAGCCCTGGACAGCGACCAACAATGTGTATGCTGTCTTCAGGTTCCTCGCCACATATTCGGCAATCCTTGCTCTCAGTCAAACCAAGGTTGAATAGATGAGCTCTAAGGGTCGTGTGTCCGGTGAGGAGGCCGATAGTGGTTCTAAGGTTCTTCTTGCTCATATCAAGTAGGGCCTTGGTTTTCTTCTGTAGTGGTTGCTCCATCATGGCTTTTGCCTGGCGACATCGCTGACTCTGTTTCCAGGAAGCCCGATGTTCCTGCTCCAAGCAGTCCCTGATGATTTTCTTACCTGTAGCGAAGGGGACCCCTACAGCTGGCTCCACTGGGCAATCCAGTGTGCCCAGTTTTGCCAGTCTGTCGGCCTCTTCGTTTCCGGGTATGCCTTGGTGACCCGGTATCCATATTAGGGTGATTTTGTTGGTGATTAATACATTAGAATAGAACATAATGTGCATGCATAAAATAACCTCATATCTTTCTTTATCTTAGATACTAAATTTATAAAACATTACCAACATAACCAACTAAATAATAATTTACTCTATAAACTTAAATATGATTTTTGTGTAAAATCACAAAATTATCGATATTTCTTGATTTCTCGGTTTTTATCAATATTTCTCATAAGATAAAGAAGATTTGATCAATAACACTTTAACCCTAAATAGGCAGTTTTTTTACAAAACACGGTATTAAAACACCTATCTAGCGAATATCTGAACGGATTTGTGCGCTCAGTGACACTGTACTAAGTAATCATATGAACCCAATCTTTATCTAATCATTCGTATAACACTTATAGCCAAAAAAATTAAATACATCTTTTAATGTGATTTTGTTTTGTGTCGCTTGCGCTTAGATTTATATTCATTCCTTTCGTAGAATTTTAGTAAAAATAATAACAATATAAGCAATCGAAATGTATTAACTTAAATTGATGTTATTAAAGTAATAATAATAAAATTGTGTATACTTATTAAATATAATAAGCCGTCATTTTGTGTTTAATGTCACTTCAAAAACAAAATAAAATTGAAATCTAAGAAGGTCCGAATATCACAAATATAATAATATATTATTATCGAAATAAAATCGACAATAAATTAACGTAGGTATGTGTAATAATCTTCAATGCAAAATTCCCACATACCACTTTTTGACTTGGTCTATACATGTGGGGGCGCGCGGAGCAGTTCTACAATTTCGTGGCTATAATACTCGAAATTTTCAGGTTCTATTTTAAATTCGTCATTTTCTACACCTAATACCAACATTTTTATTATTTAACCCGTAAAGATATTAAGGCTACAGATATTTAAAAAGACTTACAATAAAGTTACAGGCTTTATTCTCAAGATTCTAAAATACTTTTCTCTTTCATTCAGGCGTTAATAATAACGGATTTATAAATTATGAATAGTATAGAAACGAATTTACAGCGTGAAATTTGTAGCACCTGACGTTTCGGTGACGTTGCAGCCGCCGTTTTCCAGGGTAGACTGAAAGAGCTGTCAATCCGTTGTTTTGCGGTTAGGCCGCATACCGCCACCGCCAACGGCGGCTGCAAAGTCACCGAAACGTCTGGTGCTACAAATTTCACGCGGTAAATTCGTTTCTATCCTATTTATAATGTCAAACAACCGCGATAGTCTTCGATTTTATACGGATTCATAAAGTAAAAATTTTTTGGATTCCAATATTTTAAATTTAAACATATTTGAAAATCTCGAAAAGTGACCACAGTGAGTGATTTCGATGGGCGAGCAGTCAAGGTGACAGGACGTTATGATCTTCTTCTTCTTCCTAGACCTTGTCCCATTTACTTGGGTTCGGCCTTCCTTGTCCTTTTCCTCCACTGATCTTGTTCTTTGTCGGCGTCGAGTTAAGCTTCTCTCAGGTCATAATTCCAACTCTATTTTTACCGGTGGTAGTACTATTATAGATGATGATGAGCCTGTTGCCTATAAGTTTTAATATTGCACCTTTCCACTTAAGCTCTTGCACACAGCATGCACCCAATTTCCTCCTTTTTAGGACGTCGCTAAGTACCGCACTTCTGTTCGTCATGGAACCTAAGTTCCAGGTTGCTAATCGCAATGATGTGACCGTCGCAATGGTTTGACCGTCGCTTACAGGGGACGCCATAGTATTTGTGCTTTATTTAATATTGTGTAATTTCATGGACAAGGAATAAAAAGTGTCTTGGCGTTTTACGGCCGATTGCAACCTGACGCTAAGACACTAATCCAATCTTAGGATCATGAGCGCTGCTGTTGAACCCCTAGGGTCTTTTCCGCCACCGACTATTAAAGATAAAGATAAAAGTTGTAACATTTAATTCTTTATATATAGAAACCATAGAAACTATAAAAAATGTAAAAAAGAAGAGAAAGTTCCAGAATTTCTTTATTATACAAAGGAAACGTTACGTTTTGCACAGAAAAAGTCCGTGCAGCTAAATACATAAAATGTAGATAAAAGATATTGAAAATCAATAATAAAAGAATATAAAAAGCCTTTAAAGGGAAATCAGATGTAGAATATAATAAATTAGCACAATTTAAAAACAATGAAAAAAATTATAAATAAAACGCTATTCAGCGGAGAGGGGAGAACTCAGGGTCGGCTCTCCGTTCTTGCTTCAATTATGGATAAAAATTACAATAAAAATGGTTAAAAACATTAAAACACAATGAAATGATGGCTCAGGTAGTGGAAAAGGTTTGAATTTCGCGCCAGGTAGTTTCACTGCTGTCCGCAGGGCTGCAGTTCCCACGGCGAACATCAGGCGCTGGCGTCTGTCCCCCGCTCGGCGTGCGGACGGTCCGATACTCCGCAACTATCGTACTTGTACGATTCGAGACTCGGGTTAGTATGGAGAAGCGTGCAGGATCCAAATATCACGCCTGTCTCGAAGGGGCGAGAAGGCGGACGTAGCACGATGTGGCGGTAGTATGTAAGACGTCATGCGGCGAGAAGTAGGGCGTGCGATCACGAATATCGCCGTACGGTAAGGCAATCCGCAGTGCAGATCTCAACCGCCGCTGTAGAATTAATCAACCGAAGAAGATCCAGGCGTAAAGGGACCCAAGCCTCCGCAGGTGATTAAGGCCGTTTTCAATCCTCCGCGGAGATCCCAGGTAATAGTCCTAAATCACACACAGACTCCCCGGGATCTCGTTCGGAATCAAGTCGGATTCAAAAATCCAAATTATTTTTGGCTGGTAGACCGCCAAACTTTTGGCGGGCCCCGGCATGGAAACCCCCTATGCGATACGCGCGAGTTTTTAAAATCAAATTCGACATTTGAATTGCGTTATATTAAAATATTAAAATCATGTGATAATAAAATTGATTTTTATTTATAGTGAAAACTATGATGAAATACCCATATTGCACTATCCTTAATTTAAAATCCGGAATCCAAAATCGTAAAGGAACCAATGACCTTCGAATGCTGTCAATCTACATTCCACAAATCCATCAGAGAATAATTAAAAATATACTGAATGTAAATTTAACAGCTAACAAAATAATTAGGAATTATGACCAAAAGACTAATCAAAAACTATAACTAAATAATTAACCACTTTTGGCCGATATTCCGAACATCGTACAGTCTCCTTTGTTTCTGGCAACGATTCTCATCGAATCATCGCAGACGTCACTATTCGCTTCTGATTGGTCAGCCGCGTGAAAAAAGTCCTCAGCCGGAACTGTCAAAAAAAATGAACACGTCGCGACATCGATCGATGGAGTGAATGAATATTGTGGAAGAAAATTGTGGAAAAGCAAATCGGAAAACGCGAAATGCGTTACAAAGTATTTATTTCCAACACAACCATAATAATTGTGTAGGAATGACATTAATTAATCTTAAACTAGTAACTCAATTTAGCCAAAAGATGATATACAATATATAACTTTAAAGTTACCAATTTACAAAAACAAAGACTATATCGTAACAGTTTACAACAAAACAATTAACAGTAAATAATATGTATTAGATTAAATAGGTAGATACGATGCTATGTATTTTCGAAATATTTTAAGAAGTCGTTATGTGCATACATGTTGATTTTAAGCACATAGACTAGGATGGATCTCTTGAAAATATCGATGTTTTTAATCGCTTTTAATCTTTCAGGCAATTTATTAAAAAGTTTGAGGCCTAAGTATCGACTAGTCGCCTGGAACTTGGCAGTACGTGCTACGAACGGTTGGAGATACTGGGTTGTATTCCTGGTGTTATTCCGATGTACTTCCTCGTGGGATATGGCCGATGGTGTGATATGGCCATATGGTGGGATTGCAATAGAATTTGCAAAGAGCTTCTTGAGCAAAATTCGCATAGGGTCAATATCCCTAGTTTTTGGAAGTGTTCATGACATGACTGCCGTGGACCAATACCTACTATTGCAGGTATTGCAGCATTGTACCTGACAGTACAGCTCCAACATGGCCAAATACACAGACAATGCCTAGAATGTTATGATCATATCCGTGACAGGACATATTTATCGTATGCAACATTCTGAGATGGCATGTTCGCCCGCAGCAACGACAACCTATTTATACGCCAGTATTTGTTGTCGTTATAATGGCGGTGCTGGTATTTATATTTACTAATGATAACGGCAATATCATTAGTATAATTAGGTCATATTACTAATAAAAAGTAATTGAGAAATACTTCCGTTTTTGAAAAAAATATTAATTTTTTTTTACCCATAATACAGACACAGAATAGGTTGAAGCAAAAATTATATTTTAATCAATATTAGTTACATCAAATGTGTACACAATATGAATATACGTTCATGTAATTAAAGACAAGCACTAAATTATTTAAAGGTACCTAATAATATTTTAAACGATGGTTAAATCGATCTAGAAGTCGTCCATTTTAGTATTTCATTTTCAGTAAGATGGCTAGATGTAATATAGGAGATTGTTCCCTGAGTAATCAACTATGGTATATATCTCATTTCCTGTCCTTTGTTGGCATAAACATATTTGATGACAAGTGGATGACAGGCAAGTATAACCACAGGGCAGTTTCTGTCCCAGAAATGAGATTTACCAGATATTTGAGCTTATTAACCTTTCTGAAAGTTATAGGTTGGAGAATTATAAGAAATATATTTCTAATGATACTCTTCGTGATCGTCATATTATTTCAAGTCATTAGGATTTTTTGTGCTGCTCTCGATGACTATGGCGCGAAATTAAATTATGATTGGTTCATAATCTACATATTATATTTACAATATCCTACAATTAAAATTTTGCAATATTCCTGGATCGTGAATTTCAGAGAAGATTTACGGGAACTAGTTAATGCTGCTGAGATAGATATTCAACAGCAAAATACCGAAAAGGAGAAAGAAACATACGGAGAATGCATGAGAAATAACAAAATAATATCTATGTCAATAATATTTTTTCTTTTTACAACATATTCAACGTTATTAATTGCAACTGTTTACAAAGGGAAAGGTTATATAGCACTAGTATTACATGATTTTGGTAAGCATATTTCTTTTTCATATTTCTTCATTCTTACGATTGCAATTTCATATGATTAATATTAAAATATTTAAATTTACAGCTTTAGAACCAATTGACGAAAACCCGATTTTCCAAATTTTTCTGGTCTTTCTAGTACTATCGATAATCATGATCGTCTCAGCACGTTGTGGATTTCTTGTCCTATATATCACACTGATTGGACATTGCGTATGTCAGTATAAAGTACTCAGCGTAAGAATTATTATAACAGTGCATAAGTACGATGTCAGAATCTAAGAACCAACCTAAAGAGGCAATGAACGCAATGAAATCTACGGTTAATAGTCACTGTTTAGTAATGTCAATGATATCAAAATTGAAAAACTTGTACCTAAATATGGTAGCTATAGATGTTTTATCTGTAATTGCAATCATTTGTGCCTCATTGCTTTTGCGTGAAATATATTTATTATCGATTATAATACCGCAATTTTTTACCATTTTTGTTCTCACAT
The DNA here is from genome assembly GCA_944548615.1 of Micropterix aruncella. Taxonomy (NCBI): domain Eukaryota; kingdom Metazoa; phylum Arthropoda; class Insecta; order Lepidoptera; family Micropterigidae; genus Micropterix; species Micropterix aruncella. The sequence goes on along the minus strand of OX155972.1, from coordinate 9,910,466 downwards.
ACATGAGCGAACTCCTGAACACCGAAAGAGAGAACTTCTTCGATTCTATCTACATGGCTGACTGGTATTTGGCTTCGCCTCGCTGTCGTAAGGATTTGTATTTTGTAACGCTAATGGCTTCTAAGCCATCATATCTTACTGTAGCTAAATTGACCACGTTATCTCTAAAGAATTTTAAATCTCTTTTGAATTTTACATATTCTTGTTATGCTATCATAAAATCTAATTATTAAATAATTTGTATAATAAGAGGCAGGTATGAAAATGTTTAATATTATTAATATTACTACATTGTAACAGAATAAAATGTACATGCAAAAATTACCTAATATGCTTTATTTATGGTACTAAATTAATAAAAATATAGCTTACATAAAAATCTGGATTATTTTTTGCTTTATAAACACAAATAATAGGTTTGGGTAAAATCTCTAAAAATAAAACCCCATGACAAAAACCTCTAAATCAAAACATATAAACCGTTTTTAAAAAGATCAGGTATAGTATAAAGAGTTTTAGGTCATGATACGATGATTTCTAACACCAATTACGTCAATAAAAATTATATTTTTTGTTATTAGGAAAAAAAGAATTATACTCGCAGTGAACCAATAGTAAGCGAGCAATATTCGTTTCCGAAATTCGACTGTAATAAAGTCTCCTTTAAAATAAATGCTGTATTTTACATCTAATGCGATTCAAACATCTAATATAATGGGAAAAACTTTTCATGGCAATTTCTTTATGAGGACAGTGTTTTTTTCCCATGGTAAAAATTAAAAGAAATATTTGATAAAGGTATTTTTTTGTCGATTGACAATCCCTTAATTTATAATTTACTGTAAACGCCATATTGAGAGAACAGACAGGTGTAAAAATTTGATTGAGGAGTCTAAAAAAAGCTCTCGGTCTTAGATGTGTCATCAGAAAAGAAAATTTTAAAAATCATTTAAATAGGAAAATTAAAAAAATATAGCGCCATCTGTTGTAATACCGCGGTACCTTTTTTTACTAGAAATAGGTGTTTCTCTAACATACGGTAGATTAACGGGAGGATAGCGCCATCTGCTATATTGCAGCGTGACCTTTTTGTACTGTCAAGAGGTGGCCCTCTAACGGATGATTGCTAAACTGCATTGCGCCAAAAAGTTGTATAATTTTGGGCAATATTTAAAACTACCGTTGATATTGAACTATTGGACCTTTACCGTTGAATTTAATGGCTCATAATCCGAAAAAGCTAAAACTCCTCAGGAAAAGCCTTAATAATAGGCGAGAACGAGCCAGTAAACGCCAAAATAAAATTGTGACAAGGCTCGACGAAGACTACTCGCAACGGGAAAAGTAAAACAACTTAATTTACGAGCAAACAAAGAGGCGTAGAACATCCAGCCTTCAAGTTTCAATTTCAAGGAAGCCAACTGAGATATATCTCATGCTTGCCAACTTGGAAATAACTGAATACGCTGGATTGGCGCGAAACATTTTGTTTCTATCACATGTCATGTCTCGTCCACGTCGCTCTTCGATTATTCCTGTCAGTTTTCTTCAAGACCTTCGTGACATTCCTGATCGCAGATCAAATGGAAAATACAACCCAGCGTAATCGAATTAAACCAAAAAATATATTTTTTTGTACATAAATAATAAGTATCTTTCTGTTTATTTTTGAAACATAACGGTAAACAAAGTGACCGTCAAATGCGATGGGTTTCAATTAGTTTTATATTAAAGCCACAATTTTGGGGTCAAATTAATCGTGGTAAATATAGTTATTACAAGGAACTTCCCTCCTACCTGCACACTCACACCTGGACTGTATTTTTTTAATACTAGATTTTATTTTAATTTTAATAATGACCAACTTTGTTATGTGTCCAATGAAAATAAAGCAAAGCTGTCTTGAAGGTTGCTATGTGTAACGATAAAAGTTTATTTATTTGTAGAGGCGCCAGCTACACATGCGAGAAATAGATGATAGACCACATAAACAAATGCAAAGGGCCTCCCTCCGCCTGGGAAGTTACCTTTGTGCGTGGGAGTGGAGCGACGCCAAGGATACCGCGGTAGCTCAGTCGTGCTCAGGGGTGGTTAAAATCCTGTATTGACGTCGTCCTAAAGTCGAGAGCATTCAAATTGAATGGACGGTCAAGTACCCTAGTTATGTTTTATTATAAAATGAATTTCGATATATCTTGTGAGAGGACTAAAAGAAGAAGAAGAAGCGATATCAAGTTTAGTGCGCTGCGGCGACGAGATCGAATATTATGATTTACTCACCGCGCCCTCTATCGGTGTACCGACGAGGTACTGCGCCGGCGCGCGTCGATCGCGCCCGCTTGGAGCGCTCGGCCCCGGTCCCGGTCCGCGCTCTTACATAAATCAATGGCTAAATCGTCTAATGAATTTATTGGAAATAATTGCTAGATAATTATATTTAAAAAACGAGAAAATACTATTTGAATCTAGGTACGCTCTAAACCAGCAGATGCTGCTATAATTAAATAATGTACTGCGGTTCTATTCTCCGCTAAATGATAAAATTAAAATGTATAATTTCAAAGTTTCTTTTATAAAATTATTCTTTATTTATTCCTTGCCCTGAAACATTACCCTGTCCAGTGCTAGTCGGGTACCTACGAGACTGTAGCTCGCTCTGACCCGGCGGTATTTTTAGGTACCGTCTCGATTTCTTTAATTCGCTAAATAATGATTAATTAACCAAAATGAAAGGTTTATTTGACAGAGTAACATATTTTATTTTAATTATAATAAATGAAAGCTAGGCCATAGCATATGGCGAACCGAGTAGTTGGAATTAACAAAATTCTAAAATTAGATTCGTGGAAAACTGAACGTTACAGCCTTTCAATTTTTCAGGGCTTAATTCGGCGAAGTGGGATTTTGGACAGGTACTTTGGGTTCTGGAATAGAGAAGGAAGACACTGCTACCCGCGGGAGTTATTGGAAGGTTGCTTCTAGATTTTTTAGCGCCTGCTCCCCGGATGCGATTTTAAATCTTAAATTATATTTTCGAAATCGACCTTTAGATGATAGTAGAAAAATTAGTTGAGACGAGGAGACGGAAGGCGATGCTCAGACACCGGGAATTATGACTGACCCGACGTACTACCTACTTCTATTTTGACGCACTCGAACTACTAAATTTTGATTTTACTTGACTCTAATTATTCACCAACGAAGATATGGCAACGGTAATTTACAGGGGACTTGGCTTTTAAAACAATCTTATTAATTTAAACTATTGTTTTTGAAATCTGATTTTATGAGGAGAAGCTAATGGTTACAGATAGAAGACTTGCCTGTATAAGGTATGGAATCCGCTGAGGTCCTGCCCGGATGTTGAACTGAGTTTAGTTATAGATTTTAGAGTTCACAAATTTAGCTCTAGACTGTGTCGACTGACGACTGATGGCACAAAATGAATAATTAATTGGGCGGTAGCCGGCCCGCTCCGCCAGCGGCGGAGCGGCCGCTCTCTTGTCAACCGTCCTCTTCGGTGGTTGCCAGCCAAAAAAAAAAGAAGATCTTTCTCTTTTCTAAGTAAAAATATTCTACCTTACTGATTAAAATTGATTAGGGATGTGCGCGACTTGTCGTCTACATACGGTAAGACGTATCTGCTCGGTGTATCGCGTCTATTGCGCGATGTACAAGTTAACTGGTTAATTATTAAAATGATTTAGATTAAAGTTTGTATACTATAAAAACTAGGCCTTAACATTGCCGGATAGAGACCTAGTCACCGTCCCCGGTGACCTACATAAGCAATCAATGTTAAAGATATAATGCTACGAGTGTAGTACACTAACTCCTACTTGCTACGATGCGTAGTCGCTAACTTAATAAATATTGGTAACAGAAAAAAATAAGTATAAGTACATACTGGTAAAGAAAATTTGCCCTATTTGCAAGGGTTGATACAAATCAAGATATTTTAAAAATAGTAAAAAAAAAAAAAATAACACCTAAACGAGAGAAGATGATTTTTGACAAAGTATTTTTTTGATCCCAAAAAGTGCATAAGAGTTTCTTTGACTGCAGTATATGACGCTTACTCATATCAGGATTGGAGTTAAGAAAGTCAGGAAATGTGAATGTAGGGAAAGAATTCAGCCGTGAAAGATATCGCCTGTCCGTAACAGGGTTAACATAATTGACGGGTTGATCTTCTCCTGGGGCGTAGCGCGTGGCGTATCGTCTGGTTGCTGCGTCGCTCTCTCGGTGGGGTCGCTGCTTGGAGATCGACGTATGCGCGTCGTAGGGCCTTGGGTAAGACACACAGCGTGTCTCGTGGTGGTCGATTGATGAGCCGTACCTTGGAATTGCGAGAAAATAGGCGAGCATTAGTAGGTTGCCTAGTTTTCTGATGTTGTGCCGTGGTGATTTTAATCGAGGCAAACTCGAAGAACATGACAAGTGGGCTGCTGCTTTGGAAATTGCGTCACTTTGCTTAGTTTAAAAAAGTCCGGTGGAAAATTTTGCAGAGCTTCTATTGTGACAGAAACAGGATGCTACACTAGCTGTTTCGAGTCTGTGTGCACGGAGGAAATTAAATTTATACACGTCGCTTGTTTGAAAAGTCCGGTGCGTTGTGGCTAGCGGGTGTAATAGGGAAGGTGATTTTCGTGCCTAAATGCCCTGTCCATTCCAGAGAACACTACTTCACTTCACTGGGTACACACTACGCTGATGTTAAAATGGCACTTAAAGCGTCCTTATTTGCATGTTGATGGTAATAGTATATGTGGAGGTTACTTGCGGTCTGGTTTGTGTGACTTCGCATCCTGGTCCACCTGGTTTAGTGATAATGTTCCTATTGATAGGGAACGCTCCTGCGGTCCTCGCCTATCGGATGTCGTCTATCGTGAATGCCGTCCTGGTTGTCATATAGAGATAGGAAAATGTATCTTTACCTCTAGACTGGAGTAGGTATCCTGGTTTCGGATGTCCATACTGGTTGGCTGGCAGAATTATGGTCCGTGGATTTATGGGCTGGATTATTCGGTCAGCATTGCCTTCATTATGGTATCTAGCAGCTTGGCTCGACGTTTGAGGTTTGCTTCCCGCCTTGCCGAATGTCACTGGACTGTCTGGTCGGTTATGACCAATTTTCCAAATATTGTCTGGAACGTGAAAAGTTATGCGGCATCATCTCGTTCAATTATCTAGCTCAGTTTTTTACTGGAATACTAGGATAGGTGGTGAGAGAAGGAGAGGCTCTAGTATATGTAACCATTTGTGTGTTATCATATCTTCGCTTTACAATTCCGTTCGAAACTTGTTTTTAATCTTAAAGAAAAATAAATGTATTTTCCGACTTCTTAAATTTCCTATGTGATTGGGGTCAAAACTGGTGCATATGTTCTGTCTGTATGCTACATTTTAAGCGTGATAAGAAAGATTGGTACATAACAAAAAAAAACTTAAATTATTATAAATTACAAGTATTGTGAGACGCGTAGGTACACAATGTGGTATATTATTAATCCAACAAGGCATTTTAAAATCTATTCAACATATGATATTATTTTTTAAATTAGGAATATGCAGCTAAACTGTGCTGCCTAACGTGTATACTTACATATTATAATGTAGTAATAAAACAAGAACAAGAAAAATTATTATAAACAATGGCAGTGCTCATATTGTGCAGCTTTATACATGAAATTCCATGATTGAAAAAACAAACAAAAAGAAACAAATAAATTAGAAATGTTGCTACTTTTTGTAGCAACTTTCCTTGAAAAAATTAGAAGAAAGAAAGGGGAAGGAAAACAAAAAACTAAACTATTTTTTTTTTATCTCGGTCTACAAGCATCCATTCCGGCGGGTTATATATTTGATTATATTCAGGCTTTATTAAATGTACTGTTGTAAGTAATTAATCCGTTGGGGAAAGAAATGTTAATTGTTTATTAAAATGGTGAAAGGGTGTAGTAGGTATGGGAGAGCAGGTGCTAAATGTTTCCGGTTTTTTTTTATATAAACAAATAAAATTATGAAGGGTTCCGGATTTAAAAAAATTATAATATATTTTAATTTTAAGTTTTGAAATTATGAAATGCATTTGCAAGAATGGTACTTCGGGTAGCGGTGTTTCCTTTGATTTTGTGCCCTTTTAATTATTGATTGTTTTGATATATTGTTTTAATGTTGTTTATTTTTGTATTTATGGTGTGTTTTATAGTGAAACCGGCCTTAACTAACGAAAGCAAGACTACCAATAGATGTCTGCTAATACGTTTTTTAAAATAAAAAATAATAATAATAATATATTTCGCAACAATGTGCAGTGTGTAGAAGCGTTCGAGCTTATTTTATCAAATAATTGTTAATATAATGTGAAAGGCGAGATGAAAATTGTAGGCCGGCTCTTTAATTTTGTATTGACCATTTTGACGACTTATCTGAAATATACAGAAGCGAATTACGTAATTTTAATTTGCATAAATTCTGGTCGTATTGGTATTCAAATTTATATTTTTTTTTAAAATATTGTATATTTGTGTTTTTTTTTTTAAAAAAGAATTGAGCGTGTGTGTTTATTGTTGTTTGTGGACGGGAAAGAACGGCAGTGTGATTTTCTTTTACACGAATACCAGTTCTAGAAGTTTATAGACCTCGCGGTCTTTCACTCGTGGTGGTATGAAGTTAGATGTTAGAGTTCCTCTATGCGTTGTTCCGCAGGCAACTCCCTAACTTCCAGGATTTTTGAGGTCCTTAGTATGTGATGTTTTTATTGCATATAAATTTTGTGAGATGTAAGTTTTGTAGTCATGGTGATAAATAATAATACTAGATATTTCTGACATAGTATTTTCCTTTCGTGTGCCATTCGCGCTTCGGTCTTTCGTCATCATGCAAGCACTTCCTTTCATGCTTTCCTGTCATACTTAAATGTGTCTGTCTCGTACCTATTTTAATATTTTGACATGGAGGAATGCTATTATGACCTTTATAAGTCATTTTTTCCAAATATTTATATCCAATTAAGATCATTATTTTCTGATTTTTGATGAGTATTTATGGACAAACTAAACGGAGCTGATTATTTATTTAAAAAATAACGTTGCGGGAAATCAATGGGGGATTTTATCTTACAATGAAGAAGTTATGGTATGGAAAATTCCATATCTTGGCAAAAGCCAAGACCGAACAAAGAGCTTTCTGTAGCTTATGACTAATCTACAACGGTTTTTGAAGGGGTTCCTAGTCGCTACTTAGTACTAACGATCTACTTGCCGCGTGATTGTATGTCAAAGAAAATATAAAATAATTGATAGAAAAATATAGAAGTATTTTTACAACAGAGCTGAGCATGTAGATTTTAATTCGACGATGACAGTTGATGCATTGAATACCCGGAACATAATAGTTCCTTGCGTTTTTTACCTTAAAGGTAGGATGAACACCAAACCAAGTAAATATATAATTAAAAAAAAATCAGAACTTGTCCGGCGGTGTTTCTCTCGCAAGCGAACGGTTAAGCACCGAACCGTTTTAAAAATCGCATAATTGCGTATAAATATGATTAAGGTAGAGAAATATCTTTGTTCTTTGATTTTTGCCGCAACGGCCCATGCAAAGGGAAATGTATTGATTTGTGTTTGAATTGTGTGTTAAATGCGCTCGATTTTATCTCTATATTATGATTTATCATACCTACTGCCGTGTATGGTGATCGCTCGGATCTATTTATAGCTAATCGCTTGGCGCAGGTGTTGTGTAAGTGTGTTTGATTGCATTGACTCTAAATATTGTTTGTTTTAAAATTTGGGAATGAAATACATTAATGATGTTTATTATATTTTTAAGAATTTGGGGCTAAATTTGCCCACATGGTAGGGTACCGAATCCGGCGGCCTTCTTGCCGGATGAGAGTACCTTTCAAAAAAAAAAAAAAAATTATATTTTATAATTTTTTTTTTTTTGTATAAACTATTTGTACTTGTGTTCGATTTTTTGTTCTGTAGGTACTTTAGACCGTGTGTTCTGTTGTGTAATGTGTTTTGAGTGTGTGAATTTAGCTTATCTGTTTCGCTTTGTTTTGGATTTTGTATCCTGATGAAGTGCGTTAGGTTGTATACAATTAATTGTTTAATTTGTTTGTCTTATATCAAAGGGAATTATAATTTTGAATCTTTGTTTTTTCTGTTGAATAGCTTATTTTATGCCTTATAGACGCAATAGTTAATACCTTTTGTGTACCTTGTGCGATTTATACCCGGAATCCGCAGATTCACGATGGAAACCGTGATGACGCGTTCGATTTCACCTCGGCGACGCCACGCTAGACCATATGTTGTTATAGGGTATTAGTTACTCGCAATGTCCTTAATATGAAAAAGACCCCGCGGTTTTCCGTTCTCGTCAGCTAACTCGTAGGCGACTGGGGACTTTTTCGCAATGACTTTGCACTTTATGTACCTAGGGCTGAGTTTGCTACAAAAGAAATCTGCTTTTCTTGACAATGTATGGTTTTTGGCCCAGACCCAATCTCCTGTTTTAAATTCGACGTGTTTTCTTCTAAGGTTGTATCTCGAGGAACTATTTCTGAAGGACTCTAACATTCTTTCCTGCACTATGTCATAGGCGTCCGCTAATGACTCTAATCCCTTTGCGAATTCGTGTGGGGTATCGAGTATTATTTTGGCGTTTTTGTCTTTTAAATGTTTGTAAACAGCGGATGATGAAGTGTGTAAGAAAGTTAATCGTATTTATTTAGACGTGGAAGTGTTGATCCTAGTGTGTGTATGTAGGTGAGTGTGTATTGATTAGAGTGTATTATGAGTTTATTAAGTTGACGTCCCATATGCAATAAGGCAAATGGGAAAGGAAATGAAAAAAAACAAAATTGATGAAGTTAAATGAAAACAAAAAAATAAAATAAAAATGAAAAAAAAATAAATTTAATAAAAAAATTGTAACACCCTGTAGGCTTGTGAATGCTTGCTAAGTATATATTATAAGTGGAATAGTAGTATTAATTGCGGATATTTTTTTGCATAAATATCTTAAGGTTCGTTTGTTGCAACTGTATAACTAGATATGTGTCCAACGTGTCGTCGAAGAAGCAAAATCCCCACGCAAACCGTTGCTGATTCCGAAGTCAAATCCCCAAGATACCTTGGTTATTACTTACGCTTATGGCTGTAAGGCTATTGTACATGTAGTATATTATTAAAAAAAAAAAAATGTAAAGCACTTTATAAAGCATGAAAAAAAAATATTGTGTTAGTTTTGTAACAACCTGTAAAATAAATTGGCAGTAGGTACATTGTGTAGAGAAAACAATAAAAGAAAAAATAAAAATAATAAAAAGGAAAATTTTTGGGCGGGTTGGGTGGGAAATTTTATGGTGTCCTATATGTCGGACGATATATGAGAGAGAAAATAAAATCAAATTAAATATTGTGTCCAATGTTTTAAGTGAATATTTGAATAAAAAAAAAAATATTATATAGTATAGAGTATAGGGCCCGCGTCGGGCGCCAACTTTGTTATGTGTCTAATGAAAATAAAGTAAAGAGATGTCTTTGATGGCTGCTATGTGTAACGATAAAAGTTTATTTATTTGTAGAGGCGCCAGCTACACATGCGAGAAATAGATGATAGACCACATAAACAAATGCAAAGGGCCTCCCTCCGCCTGGGAAGTTACCTTTGTGCGTGGGAGTGGAGCGACGCCAAGGATACCGCGGTAGCTCAGTCGTGCTCAGGGGTGGTTAAAATCCTGTATTGACGTCGTCCTAAAGTCGAGAGCATTCAAATTGAATGGACGGTCAAGTACCCTAGTTATGTTTTATTATAAAATGAATTTCGATATATCTTGTGAGAGGACTAAAAGAAGAAGAAGAAGCGATATCAAGTTTAGTGCGCTGCGGCGACGAGATCGAATATTATGATTTACTCACCGCGCCCTCTATCGGTGTACCGACGAGGTACTGCGCCGGCGCGCGTCGATCGCGCCCGCTTGGAGCGCTCGGCCCCGGTCCCGGTCCGCGCTTTTACATAAATCAATGGCTAAATCGTCTAATGAATTTATTGGAAATAATTGCTAGATAATTATATTTAAAAAACGAGAAAATACTATTTGAATCTAGGTACGCTCTAAACCAGCAGATGTTGCTATAATTAAATAATGTACTGCGGTTCTTTTCTCCGCTAAATGATAAAATTAAAATGTATAATTTCAAAGTTTCTTTTATAAAATTATTCTTTATTTATTCCTTGCCCTGAAACATTACCTTGTCCAGTGCTAGTCGGGTACCTACGAGACTGTTGCTCGCTCTGACCCGGCGGTATTTTTAGGTACCGCCTCGATTTCTTTAATTCGCTAAATAATGATTAATTAACCAAAATGAAAGGTTTATTTGATAGAGTAACATATTTTATTTTAATTATAATAAATGAAAGCTAGGCCATAGCATATGGCGAATCCGAGTAGTTGGAATTAACAAAATTCTAAAATTAGATTCGTGGAAAACTGAACGTTACAGCCTTTCAATTTTCAGGGCTTAATTCGGCGAAGTGGGATTTTGGACAGGTACTTTGGGTTCTGGAATAGAGAAGGAAGACACTGCTACCCGCGGGAGTTATTGGAAGGTTGCTTCTAGATTTTTTAGCGCCTGCTCCCCGGATGCGATTTTAAATCTTAAATTATATTTTCGAAATCGACCTTTAGATGATAGTAGAAAAATTAGTTGAGACGAGGAGACGGAAGGCGATGCTCAGACACCGGGAATTATGACTGACCCGACGTACTACCTACTTCTATTTTGACGCACTCGAACTACTAAATTTTGATTTTACTTGACTCTAATTATTCACCAACGAAGATATGGCAACGGTAATTTACAGGGGACTTGGCTTTTAAAACAATCTTATTAATTTAAACTATTATTTTTGAAATCTGATTTTATGAGGAGAAGCTAATGGTTACAGATAGAAGACTTGCCTGTATAAGGTATGGAATCCGCTGAGGTCCTGCCCGGATGTTGAACTGAGTTTAGTTATAGATTTTAGAGTTCACAAATTTAGCTCTAGACTGTGTCGACTGACTACTGATGGCACAAAATGAATAATTAATTGGGCGGTAGCCGGCCCGCTCCGCCAGCGGCGGAGCGGCCGCTCTCTTGTCAACCGTCCTCTTCGGTGGTTGCCAGCCAAAAAAAAAAAAAGGAAGATTTCTCTTCTCTATATAAAAATATTCTACCTTACTCGATTTAAAATTAATTAGGGACGTGCGCGACTTGTCGCCTATATACGGTAAGATGTTCGATGTATCGCGTCTACTGCGCGATGACGAATTTAATTGATTTGATTATTTAGACTATTTAAATTACAGTTTGTTTACAATAAAACTAGGCCCTAACATTGCCGGATAGAGACCTAATCACCGCCCCCGGTGATCCACATAAGCAAATAATGTTAAAAATATAATGCTACGAGGTGTTGTACACTAACCCCTACATGCTACGATGCGTAGCCGCTAATATAATAAATGTTGGTAACAGAAAAAAAATAAGAATAAGTACATAATGGTAATGAAGAAATTTGCCCTGTTTGCAAGGGTTGATACAAATCATGATGTTTTGAAAATAATAAAAAAAAAATAAATAACGCCTAAACGAGAGAAAATGATTTTTGTCAGACTATTTTTGAACCCAAAAAGTGCATAAGCTTTTCTTTGACTGCAGTATATGACGCTTACTCATATCAGGATTGGAGTTAAGAAAGTCAGGAACTGAAAATAGGGAAAGAATTCAGCCGTGAAAGATGTCGCCTGTCCGTAACAGGGTTAACATGATTGACGGGTTGATCTTCTCCTGGGGCGTAGCGCGTGGCGTATCGTCTGGTTGCTGCGTCGCTCTCTCGGTGGGGTCGCTGCTTGGAGATCGACGTATGCGCGTCGTAGGGCCTTGGGTAAGGCCACAGCGTGTCTCGTGGTGGTCGATTGATGAGCCGTACCTTGGAATTGCGGAAAAAATAGGCTAGCATTAGTAGGTTGCCTAGTTTTCTGATGTTGTGTCGTGATGATCTTAATCGAGGCAACTCGAAGAACATAATAAGTGGGCTGCTGCTTGGCAAATTGCGTCACTTTGCTTGTTTAAAAAAAGGTCCGGTGGAAAATTTTTGCAGAGCTTCTACTTGGGACAAAATCGTGGTACTACACTAGCTGTTTCAAGTCTGTGTGCACGGAAGAAATTCAGATTTTTACACGTCGCTTGTTTGAAAAGTCCGGTGCGTTGTGGCTAGCGGGTGTAATAAGGAAGGTGATTTTCGTGCCTAAATGCCCTGTCCATTCCAGAGAGCACTACTTCACTTCACTGGGTACACACTACGCTGATGCTAAAATGGCACTTAAAGCGTCCTTATTTGCATGTTGATGGTAATAGTATATGTGGAGGTTACTTGCGGTCTGGTTTGTGCGGCTTCGCATCCTGGTCCACCTGGTTTAGTGATAATGTTCCTATTGATAGGGAACGCTCCTGCGGTCCTCGCCTATCGGATGTCGTCTATCGTGAATGCCGTCCTGGTTGTCATATAGAGATAGGAAAATGTATCTTTACCTCTAGACTGGAGTAGGTATCCTGGCTTCGGATGTCCATACTGGTCGGCTGGCAGAATTATGGCCCGTGGATTTATGGGCTGGTTTATTCGGTCAGCATTGCCTTCATTATGGTATTTTGCAGCTTGGCTCGATGTTTGAGGTTTGCTTCCCGCCTTGCCGAATGTCACTGGACACGTCTGGTTAGTTAAGTCCAATTTTCCAAATATTGTCTGGAACGTGAAAAGTCATGCGGCATCATCTCGTTCAATTATCTAGCTCAGTTTTTTACTGGAATACTAGGATAGGTGGTGAGAGAAGGAGAGGCTCTAATATATGTAACCATGTGTGTGTTATCATATCTTCGCTTTACAATTCAGTTTGAAACTTGTTTTTAATCTTAAAGAAAAATAAATGTATTTTCCGACTTCTTAAATTTCCTATGTGATTGGGGTCAAAACTGGTGCATATGTTCTGTCTGTATGCTACATTTTAAGCGTGATAAGAAAGATTGGTACATAACAAAAAAAAACTTAAATTATTATAAATTACAAGTATTGTGAGACGCGTAGGTACACAATGTGGTATATTATTAATCCAACAAGGCATTTTAAAATCTATTCAACATATGATATTATTTTTTAAATTAGGAATATGCAGCTAAACTGTGCTGCTTAATGCGTATACTTACATATTATAATATAGTAGTAAAACAAAGAACAAGAAAAATTATTATAACAGTGGCAGTGCTCATATTGTGCAGCTTTACACATGAAATTCCATGGTTGAAAAACAAACAAAAGGAAATAAATAAATTAGAAATGTTGCTACTTTTTGTAGCTACTTTCTTTGAAAAAAAATTAGAAAAGAGGAAGGGGAAAGGAAAAAAAAACTAAACTCTTTTTTATCTCGGTCTATAAGCATCCATTCCGGCGGGTTATATTTTTGATTATATTCAGGCTTTATTAAATGAACGTATAGATAATTAACCAACGGGGAACAGAAAAATTAATTGTTTATTAAAATGGTGAAAGGGGTGTAGTAGGTGTGGGAGAGCAAGTGCCAAATGTTTCCGGATAATTTATAAAAACAAAAAAAAAAATATGAAGGGTTCCGGATTTAAAAAAAATTATATTAAATTTTAATTTTAAGTTTTGAAATTATGAAATGCATTTGCAAGAATGGTACTTCGGGTAGCGGTGTTTCCTTTTGATTTTGTGCCCTGTTAATTACTGGTTGTTTTGATATAGTGTTTTAATATTTGTTTATTTTCTGTATTTATGGTGTGTTTTATCGTGAAACCGGCCTTAACTAACGAAAGCAAGACTACCAATAAATGTCTGCTAATACGTTTATTAAAATAAAAAATAATAATAATAATATATTTCGCAACAATGTGCAGTGTGTAGAAGCGTTCGAGCTTATTTTATCAAATAATTGTTAATATAATGTGAAAGGCGAGACGAAAATTGTAGGCCGGCTCTTTAATTTTGTATTGACCATTTTGACGACTTATCTGAAATATACAGAAGCGAATTACGTAATTTTAATTTGCATAAATTCTGGTCGTATTGGTATTCAAATTTATATTTTTTTTTTAAATATTGTATATTTGTGTTTTTTTTAAAAAAAGAATTGAGCGTGTGTGTTTATTGTTGTTTGTGGACGGGAAAGAACGGCAGTGTGATTTTCTTTTACACGAATACCAGTTCTAGAAGTTTATAGACCTCGCGGTCTTTCACTCGTGGTGGTATGAAGTTAGATGTTAGAGTTCCTCTATGCGTTGTTCCGCAGGCAACTCCCTAACTTCCAGGATTTTTGAGGTCCTTAGTATGTGATGTTTTTATTGCATATAAATTTTGTGAGATGTAAGTTTTGTAGTCATGGTGATAAATAATAATACTAGATATTTCTGACATAGTATTTTCCTTTCGTGTGCCATTCGCGCTTCGGTCTTTCGTCATCATGCAAGCACTTCCTTTCATGCTTTCCTGTCATACTTAAATGTGTCTGTCTCGTACCTATTTTAATATTTTGACATGGAGGAATGCTATTATGACCTTTATAAGTCATTTTTTCCAAATATTTATATCCAATTAAGATCATTATTTTCTGATTTTTGATGAGTATTTATGGACAAACTAAACGGAGCTGATTATTTATTTAAAAAATAACGTTGCGGGAAATCAATGGGGGATTTTATCTTACAATGAAGAAGTTATGGTATGGAAAATTCCATATCTTGGCAAAAGCCAAGACCGAACAAAGAGCTTTCTGTAGCTTATGACTAATCTACAACGGTTTTTGAAGGGGTTCCTAGTCGCTACTTAGTACTAACGATCTACTTGCCGCGTGATTGTATGTCAAAGAAAATATAAAATAATTGATAGAAAAATATAGAAGTATTTTTACAACAGAGCTGAGCATGTAGATTTTAATTCGACGATGACAGTTGATGCATTGAATACCCGGAACATAATAGTTCCTTGCGTTTTTTACCTTAAAGGTAGGATGAACACCAAACCAAGTAAATATATAATTAAAAAAAATTCAGAACTTGTCCGGCGGTGTTTCTCTCGCAAGCGAACGGTTAAGCACCGAACCGTTTTAAAAATCGCATAATTGCGTATAAATATGATTAAGGTAGAGAAATATCTTTGTTCTTTGATTTTTGCCGCAACGGCCCATGCAAAGGGAAATGTATTGATTTGTGTTTGAATTGTGTGTTAAATGCGCTCGATTTTATCTCTATATTATGATTTATCATACCTACTGCCGTGTATGGTGATCGCTCGGATCTATTTATAGCTAATCGCTTGGCGCAGGTGTTGTGTAAGTGTGTTTGATTGCATTGACTCTAAATATTGTTTGTTTTAAAATTTGGGAATGAAATACATTAATGATGTTTATTATATTTTTAAGAATTTGGGGCTAAATTTGCCCACATGGTAGGGTACCGAATCCGGCGGCCTTCTTGCCGGATGAGAGTACCTTTCAAAAAAAAAAAAAAATTTATATTTTATAATTTTTTTTTTTTTGTATAAACTATTTGTACTTGTGTTCGATTTTTTGTTCTGTAGGTACTTTAGACCGTGTGTTCTGTTGTGTAATGTGTTTTGAGTGTGTGAATTTAGCTTATCTGTTTCGCTTTGTTTTGGATTTTGTATCCTGATGAAGTGCGTTAGGTTGTATACAATTAATTGTTTAATTTGTTTGTCTTATATCAAAGGGAATTATAATTTTGAATCTTTGTTTTTTCTGTTGAATAGCTTATTTTATGCCTTATAGACGCAATAGTTAATACCTTTTGTGTACCTTGTGCGATTTATACCCGGAATCCGCAGATTCACGATGGAAACCGTGATGACGCGTTCGATTTCACCTCGGCGACGCCACGCTAGACCATATGTTGTTATAGGGTATTAGTTACTCGCAATGTCCTTAATATGAAAAAGACCCCGCGGTTTTCCGTTCTCGTCAGCTAACTCGTAGGCGACTGGGGACTTTTTCGCAATGACTTTGCACTTTATGTACCTAGGGCTGAGTTTGCTACAAAAGAAATCTGCTTTTCTTGACAATGTATGGTTTTTGGCCCAGACCCAATCTCCTGTTTTAAATTCGACGTGTTTTCTTCTAAGGTTGTATCTCGAGGAACTATTTCTGAAGGACTCTAACATTCTTTCCTGCACTATGTCATAGGCGTCCGCTAATGACTCTAATCCCTTTGCGAATTCGTGTGGGGTATCGAGTATTATTTTGGCGTTTTTGTCTTTTAAATGTTTGTAAACAGCGGATGATGAAGTGTGTAAGAAAGTTAATCGTATTTATTTAGACGTGGAAGTGTTGATCCTAGTGTGTGTATGTAGGTGAGTGTGTATTGATTAGAGTGTATTATGAGTTTATTAAGTTGACGTCCCATATGCAATAAGGCAAATGGGAAAGGAAATGAAAAAAAACAAAATTGATGAAGTTAAATGAAAACAAAAAAATAAAATAAAAATGAAAAAAAAATAAATTTAATAAAAAAATTGTAACACCCTGTAGGCTTGTGAATGCTTGCTAAGTATTTATTATAAGTGGAATAGTAGTATTAATTGCGGATATTTTTTTGCATAAATATCTTAAGGTTCGTTTGTTGCAACTGTATAACTAGATATGTGTCCAACGTGTCGTCGAAGAAGCAAAATCCCCACGCAAACCGTTGCTGATTCCGAAGTCAAATCCCCAAGATACCTTGGTTATTACTTACGCTTATGGCTGAAAGGCTATTGTACATGTAGTATATTATTAAAAAAAAAAAAATGTAAAGCACTTTATAAAGCATGAAAAAAAAATATTGTGTTAGTTTTGTAACAACCTGTAAAATAAATTGGCAGTAGGTACATTGTGTAGAGAAAACAATAAAAGAAAAAATAAAAATAATAAAAAGGAAAATTTTTGGGCGGGTTGGGTGGGAAATTTTATGGTGTCCTATATGTCGGACGATATATGAGAGAGAAAATAAAATCAAATTAAATATTGTGTCCAATGTTTTAAGTGAATATTTGAATAAAAAAAAAAATATTATATAGTATAGAGTATAGGGCCCGCGTCGGGCGCCAACTTTGTTATGTGTCTAATGAAAATAAAGTAAAGAGATGTCTTTGATGGCTGCTATGTGTAACGATAAAAGTTTATTTATTTGTAGAGGCGCCAGCTACACATGCGAGAAATAGATGATAGACCACATAAACAAATGCAAAGGGCCTCCCTCCGCCTGGGAAGTTACCTTTGTGCGTGGGAGTGGAGCGACGCCAAGGATACCGCGGTAGCTCAGTCGTGCTCAGGGGTGGTTAAAATCCTGTATTGACGTCGTCCTAAAGTCGAGAGCATTCAAATTGAATGGACGGTCAAGTACCCTAGTTATGTTTTATTATAAAATGAATTTCGATATATCTTGTGAGAGGACTAAAAGAAGAAGAAGAAGCGATATCAAGTTTAGTGCGCTGCGGCGACGAGATCGAATATTATGATTTACTCACCGCGCCCTCTATCGGTGTACCGACGAGGTACTGCGCCGGCGCGCGTCGATCGCGCCCGCTTGGAGCGCTCGGCCCCGGTCCCGGTCCGCGCTTTTACATAAATCAATGGCTAAATCGTCTAATGAATTTATTGGAAATAATTGCTAGATAATTATATTTAAAAAACGAGAAAATACTATTTGAATCTAGGTACGCTCTAAACCAGCAGATGTTGCTATAATTAAATAATGTACTGCGGTTCTTTTCTCCGCTAAATGATAAAATTAAAATGTATAATTTCAAAGTTTCTTTTATAAAATTATTCTTTATTTATTCCTTGCCCTGAAACATTACCTTGTCCAGTGCTAGTCGGGTACCTACGAGACTGTTGCTCGCTCTGACCCGGCGGTATTTTTAGGTACCGCCTCGATTTCTTTAATTCGCTAAATAATGATTAATTAACCAAAATGAAAGGTTTATTTGATAGAGTAACATATTTTATTTTAATTATAATAAATGAAAGCTAGGCCATAGCATATGGCGAATCCGAGTAGTTGGAATTAACAAAATTCTAAAATTAGATTCGTGGAAAACTGAACGTTACAGCCTTTCAATTTTCAGGGCTTAATTCGGCGAAGTGGGATTTTGGACAGGTACTTTGGGTTCTGGAATAGAGAAGGAAGACACTGCTACCCGCGGGAGTTATTGGAAGGTTGCTTCTAGATTTTTTAGCGCCTGCTCCCCGGATGCGATTTTAAATCTTAAATTATATTTTCGAAATCGACCTTTAGATGATAGTAGAAAAATTAGTTGAGACGAGGAGACGGAAGGCGATGCTCAGACACCGGGAATTATGACTGACCCGACGTACTACCTACTTCTATTTTGACGCACTCGAACTACTAAATTTTGATTTTACTTGACTCTAATTATTCACCAACGAAGATATGGCAACGGTAATTTACAGGGGACTTGGCTTTTAAAACAATCTTATTAATTTAAACTATTATTTTTGAAATCTGATTTTATGAGGAGAAGCTAATGGTTACAGATAGAAGACTTGCCTGTATAAGGTATGGAATCCGCTGAGGTCCTGCCCGGATGTTGAACTGAGTTTAGTTATAGATTTTAGAGTTCACAAATTTAGCTCTAGACTGTGTCGACTGACTACTGATGGCACAAAATGAATAATTAATTGGGCGGTAGCCGGCCCGCTCCGCCAGCGGCGGAGCGGCCGCTCTCTTGTCAACCGTCCTCTTCGGTGGTTGCCAGCCAAAAAAAAAAAAAGGAAGATTTCTCTTCTCTATATAAAAATATTCTACCTTACTCGATTTAAAATTAATTAGGGACGTGCGCGACTTGTCGCCTATATACGGTAAGATGTTCGATGTATCGCGTCTACTGCGCGATGACGAATTTAATTGATTTGATTATTTAGACTATTTAAATTACAGTTTGTTTACAATAAAACTAGGCCCTAACATTGCCGGATAGAGACCTAATCACCGCCCCCGGTGATCCACATAAGCAAATAATGTTAAAAATATAATGCTACGAGGTGTTGTACACTAACCCCTACATGCTACGATGCGTAGCCGCTAATATAATAAATGTTGGTAACAGAAAAAAAATAAGAATAAGTACATAATGGTAATGAAGAAATTTGCCCTGTTTGCAAGGGTTGATACAAATCATGATGTTTTGAAAATAATAAAAAAAAAATAAATAACGCCTAAACGAGAGAAAATGATTTTTGTCAGACTATTTTTGAACCCAAAAAGTGCATAAGCTTTTCTTTGACTGCAGTATATGACGCTTACTCATATCAGGATTGGAGTTAAGAAAGTCAGGAACTGAAAATAGGGAAAGAATTCAGCCGTGAAAGATGTCGCCTGTCCGTAACAGGGTTAACATGATTGACGGGTTGATCTTCTCCTGGGGCGTAGCGCGTGGCGTATCGTCTGGTTGCTGCGTCGCTCTCTCGGTGGGGTCGCTGCTTGGAGATCGACGTATGCGCGTCGTAGGGCCTTGGGTAAGGCCACAGCGTGTCTCGTGGTGGTCGATTGATGAGCCGTACCTTGGAATTGCGGAAAAAATAGGCGAGCATTAGTAGGTTGCCTAGTTTTCTGATGTTGTGTCGTGATGATCTTAATCGAGGCAACTCGAAGAACATAATAAGTGGGCTGCTGCTTGGCAAATTGCGTCACTTTGCTTGTTTAAAAAAAGGTCCGGTGGAAAATTTTTGCAGAGCTTCTACTTGGGACAAAATCGTGGTACTACACTAGCTGTTTCAAGTCTGTGTGCACGGAAGAAATTCAGATTTTTACACGTCGCTTGTTTGAAAAGTCCGGTGCGTTGTGGCTAGCGGGTGTAATAAGGAAGGTGATTTTCGTGCCTAAATGCCCTGTCCATTCCAGAGAGCACTACTTCACTTCACTGGGTACACACTACGCTGATGCTAAAATGGCACTTAAAGCGTCCTTATTTGCATGTTGATGGTAATAGTATATGTGGAGGTTACTTGCGGTCTGGTTTGTGTGGCTTCGCATCCTGGTCCACCTGGTTTAGTGATAATGTTCCTATTGATAGGGAACGCTCCTGCGGTCCTCGCCTATCGGATGTCGTCTATCGTGAATGCCGTCCTGGTTGTCATATAGAGATAGGAAAATGTATCTTTACCTCTAGACTGGAGTAGGTATCCTGGCTTCGGATGTCCATACTGGTCGGCTGGCAGAATTATGGCCCGTGGATTTATGGGCTGGTTTATTCGGTCAGCATTGCCTTCATTATGGTATTTTGCAGCTTGGCTCGATGTTTGAGGTTTGCTTCCCGCCTTGCCGAATGTCACTGGACACGTCTGGTTAGTTAACCCTTCAGGCCTCGGCCCCTCAGCCGATTGACAAGTTGCTGTCCCAAATTTTTTTTGTAAAAATTACTAAGAAAATTGAATTACGACACTGTCTCACCAAAACATTAATTACTGCCAAACCACTGTACCCATAATTAAAATGAAACATATTAACATAATAAGACATAATAAAATAAAACAAATTAAATTAAAATAAATGTAAAACGGGGTCGTCACGCTGAATCGTGTTGTGGCCGATATCGGCCAATCGGGGCCTGAGGGGTTAAGTCCAATTTTCCAAATATTGTCTGGAACGTGAAAAGTCATGCGGCATCATCTCGTTCAATTATCTAGCTCAGTTTTTTACTGGAATACTAGGATAGGTGGTGAGAGAAGGAGAGGCTCTAATATATGTAACCATGTGTGTGTTATCATATCTTCGCTTTACAATTCAGTTTGAAACTTGTTTTTAATCTTAAAGAAAAATAAATGTATTTTCCGACTTCTTAAATTTCCTATGTGATTGGGGTCAAAACTGGTGCATATGTTCTGTCTGTATGCTACATTTTAAGCGTGATAAGAAAGATTGGTACATAACAAAAAAAAACTTAAATTATTATAAATTACAAGTATTGTGAGACGCGTAGGTACACAATGTGGTATATTATTAATCCAACAAGGCATTTTAAAATCTATTCAACATATGATATTATTTTTTAAATTAGGAATATGCAGCTAAACTGTGCTGCTTAATGCGTATACTTACATATTATAATATAGTAGTAAAACAAAGAACAAGAAAAATTATTATAACAGTGGCAGTGCTCATATTGTGCAGCTTTACACATGAAATTCCATGGTTGAAAAACAAACAAAAGGAAATAAATAAATTAGAAATGTTGCTACTTTTTGTAGCTACTTTCTTTGAAAAAAAATTAGAAAAGAGGAAGGGGAAAGGAAAAAAAAACTAAACTCTTTTTTATCTCGGTCTATAAGCATCCATTCCGGCGGGTTATATTTTTGATTATATTCAGGCTTTATTAAATGAACGTATAGATAATTAACCAACGGGGAACAGAAAAATTAATTGTTTATTAAAATGGTGAAAGGGGTGTAGTAGGTGTGGGAGAGCAAGTGCCAAATGTTTCCGGATAATTTATAAAAACAAAAAAAAAAATATGAAGGGTTCCGGATTTAAAAAAAATTATATTAAATTTTAATTTTAAGTTTTGAAATTATGAAATGCATTTGCAAGAATGGTACTTCGGGTAGCGGTGTTTCCTTTTGATTTTGTGCCCTGTTAATTACTGGTTGTTTTGATATAGTGTTTTAATATTTGTTTATTTTCTGTATTTATGGTGTGTTTTATCGTGAAACCGGCCTTAACTAACGAAAGCAAGACTACCAATAAATGTCTGCTAATACGTTTATTAAAATAAAAAATAATAATAATAATATATTTCGCAACAATGTGCAGTGTGTAGAAGCGTTCGAGCTTATTTTATCAAATAATTGTTAATATAATGTGAAAGGCGAGACGAAAATTGTAGGCCGGCTCTTTAATTTTGTATTGACCATTTTGACGACTTATCTGAAATATACAGAAGCGAATTACGTAATTTTAATTTGCATAAATTCTGGTCGTATTGGTATTCAAATTTATATTTTTTTTTAAAATATTGTATATTTGTGTTTTTTTTTAAAAAAGAATTGAGCGTGTGTGTTTATTGTTGTTTGTGGACGGGAAAGAACGGCAGTGTGATTTTCTTTTACACGAATACCAGTTCTAGAAGTTTATAGACCTCGCGGTCTTTCACTCGTGGTGGTATGAAGTTAGATGTTAGAGTTCCTCTATGCGTTGTTCCGCAGGCAACTCCCTAACTTCCAGGATTTTTGAGGTCCTTAGTATGTGATGTTTTTATTGCATATAAATTTTGTGAGATGTAAGTTTTGTAGTCATGGTGATAAATAATAATACTAGATATTTCTGACATAGTATTTTCCTTTCGTGTGCCATTCGCGCTTCGGTCTTTCGTCATCATGCAAGCACTTCCTTTCATGCTTTCCTGTCATACTTAAATGTGTCTGTCTCGTACCTATTTTAATATTTTGACATGGAGGAATGCTATTATGACCTTTATAAGTCATTTTTTCCAAATATTTATATCCAATTAAGATCATTATTTTCTGATTTTTGATGAGTATTTATGGACAAACTAAACGGAGCTGATTATTTATTTAAAAAATAACGTTGCGGGAAATCAATGGGGGATTTTATCTTACAATGAAGAAGTTATGGTATGGAAAATTCCATATCTTGGCAAAAGCCAAGACCGAACAAAGAGCTTTCTGTAGCTTATGACTAATCTACAACGGTTTTTGAAGGGGTTCCTAGTCGCTACTTAGTACTAACGATCTACTTGCCGCGTGATTGTATGTCAAAGAAAATATAAAATAATTGATAGAAAAATATAGAAGTATTTTTACAACAGAGCTGAGCATGTAGATTTTAATTCGACGATGACAGTTGATGCATTGAATACCCGGAACATAATAGTTCCTTGCGTTTTTTACCTTAAAGGTAGGATGAACACCAAACCAAGTAAATATATAATTAAAAAAAATTCAGAACTTGTCCGGCGGTGTTTCTCTCGCAAGCGAACGGTTAAGCACCGAACCGTTTTAAAAATCGCATAATTGCGTATAAATATGATTAAGGTAGAGAAATATCTTTGTTCTTTGATTTTTGCCGCAACGGCCCATGCAAAGGGAAATGTATTGATTTGTGTTTGAATTGTGTGTTAAATGCGCTCGATTTTATCTCTATATTATGATTTATCATACCTACTGCCGTGTATGGTGATCGCTCGGATCTATTTATAGCTAATCGCTTGGCGCAGGTGTTGTGTAAGTGTGTTTGATTGCATTGACTCTAAATATTGTTTGTTTTAAAATTTGGGAATGAAATACATTAATGATGTTTATTATATTTTTAAGAATTTGGGGCTAAATTTGCCCACATGGTAGGGTACCGAATCCGGCGGCCTTCTTGCCGGATGAGAGTACCTTTCAAAAAAAAAAAAAAATTTATATTTTATAATTTTTTTTTTTTTGTATAAACTATTTGTACTTGTGTTCGATTTTTTGTTCTGTAGGTACTTTAGACCGTGTGTTCTGTTGTGTAATGTGTTTTGAGTGTGTGAATTTAGCTTATCTGTTTCGCTTTGTTTTGGATTTTGTATCCTGATGAAGTGCGTTAGGTTGTATACAATTAATTGTTTAATTTGTTTGTCTTATATCAAAGGGAATTATAATTTTGAATCTTTGTTTTTTCTGTTGAATAGCTTATTTTATGCCTTATAGACGCAATAGTTAATACCTTTTGTGTACCTTGTGCGATTTATACCCGGAATCCGCAGATTCACGATGGAAACCGTGATGACGCGTTCGATTTCACCTCGGCGACGCCACGCTAGACCATATGTTGTTATAGGGTATTAGTTACTCGCAATGTCCTTAATATGAAAAAGACCCCGCGGTTTTCCGTTCTCGTCAGCTAACTCGTAGGCGACTGGGGACTTTTTCGCAATGACTTTGCACTTTATGTACCTAGGGCTGAGTTTGCTACAAAAGAAATCTGCTTTTCTTGACAATGTATGGTTTTTGGCCCAGACCCAATCTCCTGTTTTAAATTCGACGTGTTTTCTTCTAAGGTTGTATCTCGAGGAACTATTTCTGAAGGACTCTAACATTCTTTCCTGCACTATGTCATAGGCGTCCGCTAATGACTCTAATCCCTTTGCGAATTCGTGTGGGGTATCGAGTATTATTTTGGCGTTTTTGTCTTTTAAATGTTTGTAAACAGCGGATGATGAAGTGTGTAAGAAAGTTAATCGTATTTATTTAGACGTGGAAGTGTTGATCCTAGTGTGTGTATGTAGGTGAGTGTGTATTGATTAGAGTGTATTATGAGTTTATTAAGTTGACGTCCCATATGCAATAAGGCAAATGGGAAAGGAAATGAAAAAAAACAAAATTGATGAAGTTAAATGAAAACAAAAAAATAAAATAAAAATGAAAAAAAAATAAATTTAATAAAAAAATTGTAACACCCTGTAGGCTTGTGAATGCTTGCTAAGTATTTATTATAAGTGGAATAGTAGTATTAATTGCGGATATTTTTTTGCATAAATATCTTAAGGTTCGTTTGTTGCAACTGTATAACTAGATATGTGTCCAACGTGTCGTCGAAGAAGCAAAATCCCCACGCAAACCGTTGCTGATTCCGAAGTCAAATCCCCAAGATACCTTGGTTATTACTTACGCTTATGGCTGAAAGGCTATTGTACATGTAGTATATTATTAAAAAAAAAAAAATGTAAAGCACTTTATAAAGCATGAAAAAAAAATATTGTGTTAGTTTTGTAACAACCTGTAAAATAAATTGGCAGTAGGTACATTGTGTAGAGAAAACAATAAAAAAAAAAATAAAAATAATAAAAAGGAAAATTTTTGGGCGGGTTGGGTGGGAAATTTTATGGTGTCCTATATGTCGGACGATATATGAGAGAGAAAATAAAATCAAATTAAATATTGTGTCCAATGTTTTAAGTGAATATTTGAATAAAAAAAAAAATATTATATAGTATAGAGTATAGGGCCCGCGTCGGGCGCCAACTTTGTTATGTGTCTAATGAAAATAAAGTAAAGAGATGTCTTTGATGGCTGCTATGTGTAACGATAAAAGTTTATTTATTTGTAGAGGCGCCAGCTACACATGCGAGAAATAGATGATAGACCACATAAACAAATGCAAAGGGCCTCCCTCCGCCTGGGAAGTTACCTTTGTGCGTGGGAGTGGAGCGACGCCAAGGATACCGCGGTAGCTCAGTCGTGCTCAGGGGTGGTTAAAATCCTGTATTGACGTCGTCCTAAAGTCGAGAGCATTCAAATTGAATGGACGGTCAAGTACCCTAGTTATGTTTTATTATAAAATGAATTTCGATATATCTTGTGAGAGGACTAAAAGAAGAAGAAGAAGCGATATCAAGTTTAGTGCGCTGCGGCGACGAGATCGAATATTATGATTTACTCACCGCGCCCTCTATCGGTGTACCGACGAGGTACTGCGCCGGCGCGCGTCGATCGCGCCCGCTTGGAGCGCTCGGCCCCGGTCCCGGTCCGCGCTTTTACATAAATCAATGGCTAAATCGTCTAATGAATTTATTGGAAATAATTGCTAGATAATTATATTTAAAAAACGAGAAAATACTATTTGAATCTAGGTACGCTCTAAACCAGCAGATGTTGCTATAATTAAATAATGTACTGCGGTTCTTTTCTCCGCTAAATGATAAAATTAAAATGTATAATTTCAAAGTTTCTTTTATAAAATTATTCTTTATTTATTCCTTGCCCTGAAACATTACCTTGTCCAGTGCTAGTCGGGTACCTACGAGACTGTTGCTCGCTCTGACCCGGCGGTATTTTTAGGTACCGCCTCGATTTCTTTAATTCGCTAAATAATGATTAATTAACCAAAATGAAAGGTTTATTTGATAGAGTAACATATTTTATTTTAATTATAATAAATGAAAGCTAGGCCATAGCATATGGCGAATCCGAGTAGTTGGAATTAACAAAATTCTAAAATTAGATTCGTGGAAAACTGAACGTTACAGCCTTTCAATTTTCAGGGCTTAATTCGGCGAAGTGGGATTTTGGACAGGTACTTTGGGTTCTGGAATAGAGAAGGAAGACACTGCTACCCGCGGGAGTTATTGGAAGGTTGCTTCTAGATTTTTTAGCGCCTGCTCCCCGGATGCGATTTTAAATCTTAAATTATATTTTCGAAATCGACCTTTAGATGATAGTAGAAAAATTAGTTGAGACGAGGAGACGGAAGGCGATGCTCAGACACCGGGAATTATGACTGACCCGACGTACTACCTACTTCTATTTTGACGCACTCGAACTACTAAATTTTGATTTTACTTGACTCTAATTATTCACCAACGAAGATATGGCAACGGTAATTTACAGGGGACTTGGCTTTTAAAACAATCTTATTAATTTAAACTATTATTTTTGAAATCTGATTTTATGAGGAGAAGCTAATGGTTACAGATAGAAGACTTGCCTGTATAAGGTATGGAATCCGCTGAGGTCCTGCCCGGATGTTGAACTGAGTTTAGTTATAGATTTTAGAGTTCACAAATTTAGCTCTAGACTGTGTCGACTGACTACTGATGGCACAAAATGAATAATTAATTGGGCGGTAGCCGGCCCGCTCCGCCAGCGGCGGAGCGGCCGCTCTCTTGTCAACCGTCCTCTTCGGTGGTTGCCAGCCAAAAAAAAAAAAAGGAAGATTTCTCTTCTCTATATAAAAATATTCTACCTTACTCGATTTAAAATTAATTAGGGACGTGCGCGACTTGTCGCCTATATACGGTAAGATGTTCGATGTATCGCGTCTACTGCGCGATGACGAATTTAATTGATTTGATTATTTAGACTATTTAAATTACAGTTTGTTTACAATAAAACTAGGCCCTAACAATATGGTAGCTATAGATGTTTTATCTGTAATTGCAATCATTTGTGCCTCATTGCTTTTGCGTGAAATATATTTATTATCGATTATAATACCGCAATTTTTTACCATTTTTGTTCTCACATACATGAGCGAACTCCTGAACACCGAAAGAGAGAACTTCTTCGATTCTATCTACATGGCTGACTGGTATTTGGCTTCGCCTCGCTGTCGTAAGGATTTGTATTTTGTAACGCTAATGGCTTCTAAGCCATCATATCTTACTGTAGCTAAATTGACCACGTTATCTCTAAAGAATTTTAAATCTGTTTTGAATTTTACATATTCTTGTTATGCTATCATAAAATCTAATTATTAAATAATTTGTATAATAAGAGGCAGGTATGAAAATGTTTAATATTATTAATATTACTACATTGTAACAGAATAAAATGTACATGCAAAAATTACCTAATATGCTTTATTTATGGTACTAAATTAATAAAAATATAGCTTACATAAAAATCTGGATTATTTTTTGCTTTATAAACACAAATAATAGGTTTGGGTAAAATCTCTAAAAATAAAACCCCATGACAAAAACCTCTAAATCAAAACATATAAACCGTTTTTAAAAAGATCAGGTATAGTATAAAGAGTTTTAGGTCATGATACGATGATTTCTAACACCAATTACGTCAATAAAAATTATATTTTTTGTTATTAGGAAAAAAAGAATTATACTCGCAGTGAACCAATAGTAAGCGAGCAATATTCGTTTCCGAAATTCGACTGTAATAAAGTCTCCTTTAAAATAAATGCTGTATTTTACATCTAATGCGATTCAAACATCTAATATAATGGGAAAAACTTTTCATGGCAATTTCTTTATGAGGACAGTGTTTTTTTCCCATGGTAAAAATTAAAAGAAATATTTGATAAAGGTATTTTTTTGTCGATTGACAATCCCTTAATTTATAATTTACTGTAAACGCCATATTGAGAGAACAGACAGGTGTAAAAATTTGATTGAGGAGTCTAAAAAAAGCTCTCGGTCTTAGATGTGTCATCAGAAAAGAAAATTTTAAAAATCATTTAAATAGGAAAATTAAAAAAATATAGCGCCATCTGTTGTAATACCGCGGTACCTTTTTTTACTAGAAATAGGTGTTTCTCTAACATACGGTAGATTAACGGGAGGATAGCGCCATCTGCTATATTGCAGCGTGACCTTTTTGTACTGTCAAGAGGTGGCCCTCTAACGGATGATTGCTAAACTGCATTGCGCCAAAAAGTTGTATAATTTTGGGCAATATTTAAAACTACCGTTGATATTGAACTATTGGACCTTTACCGTTGAATTTAATGGCTCATAATCCGAAAAAGCTAAAACTCCTCAGGAAAAGCCTTAATAATAGGCGAGAACGAGCCAGTAAACGCCAAAATAAAATTGTGACAAGGCTCAACGAAGACTACTCGCAACGGGAAAAGTAAAACAACTTAATTTACGAGCAAACAAAGAGGCGTAGAACATCCAGCCTTCAAGTTTCAATTTTAAGGAAGCCAACTGAGATATATCTCATGCTTGCCAACTTGGAAATAACTGAATACGCTGGATTGGCGCGAAACATTTTGTTTCTATCACATGTCATGTCTCGTCCACGTCGCTCTTCGATTATTCCTGTCAGTTTTCTTCAAGACCTTCGTGACATTCCTGATCGCAGATCAAATGGAAAATACAACCCAGCGTAATCGAATTAAACCAAAAAATATATTTTTTGTACATAAATAATAAGTATCTTTCTGTTTATTTTTGAAACATAACGGTAAACAAAGTGACCGTCAAATGCGATGGGTTTCAATTAGTTTTATATTAAAGCCACAATTTTGGGGTCAAATTAATCGTGGTAAATATAGTTATTACAAGGAACTTCCCTCCTACCTGCACACTCACACCTGGACTGTATTTTTTTAATACTAGATTTTATTTTAATTTTAATAATGAACCAGTTGATAAGATTTCCTAAATTTTTGTGTAGTAAAACTTTGAAAAAAATACTACCTATAAATGTATATATGTATGTACTTAAATTATAAGGTAAAATAATGTGAAGGTTGAACTTTTAATTGCAGATTATATAAGTTTATATTTTTTATTAAAAATGTGTTATTCACAATCAAAATTATTTGATAACTTCCGAAATGTCGAACTTCCAAATAGTAGCAAATTTGTAATAATAAATATAGTTCACTTTAGCCGCTAGGTCCCAGGCTTAAGAATAAGACCCCCCCCCCCCCCCCCCCCCCTCACCCGATTCTCCCGTGGATATCGTAAAAGGCGACTAAGGAAGTATTCAACACCAACACTGCGATCACGCAATCCTGCCTATGGTGATTATAGGGAAGCAATATCGAGACATTCATTTTCGTCGTAATAAATCGCTTCAAACTTCCGGCAAAAATCGATACATTCTTCCTTCCGTGGGTCATCTGCCTCCTCTTTATTTATCTCTCGACGATTTAACTGTCCTTTTTACACTGTTTATATTGGATTCCAACACCACTAGGTAGGTACACGGCAGTATACAGGGTGTTTGAAATACCATTGTATAAATAAAACTAATTTGGATTTTACCGCGTGAAATTGGATACAAACGACTTTTCGGCGATATTACAACTGCTGTTATCCAGGTACATATAAGTGATGTCAAGGCTCCGCTATTGCTCGTTGTGTAAGCGGTATACTGCTACTATTACTATGTAGACTATAGCGGTGGGATGAATGAATGAATGAATAAATGAATGAATGAATGAATGAAAATCTCTTTATTGCACAATAAAAATAAGGTACCTACAATGGCGGACTTATTGCTATATTACAATATCTTCCAGTCAACCAACATGCTGGTATGAAAAGAAGAGTAGGCAAAAAATTGAAGCTTAAAATTAAATTTTAAATTATAGCATAATATAATATATATTGTGTGTGTGTATCTAAAGTAAAAAGTAAAAAATAAATACATTTTTGAGTTGGACATATTACATATATACATACATATTTTGATATATTAAGAAATAAATAAATGAATCTATATATATAAAACAAAGTTGAGTTTGTTCGAACACATAACTCGAGAACGGCTGGACCGATTTTCATGATTTTTGATTTATTGTATTTGTCTCCGTCCTGATTAGCAGAATAACTATTAAAAACATTGGAAAATTACCTAAAAAAAATAAAATAAAAAAAAAAAACATTTTCCCATACAAAATGTTCATAGGTTTCGTAACTGTCAAACATTTAATGTTCATCCCGTCGATACGGTAAACTCTCCCCTCAAATTAAAGAAAGTATTTAAATAAAGGTTTCGAATCGACAAGATATATCCACAATATTCGGACCATAATTATTACATAGTTTAATTCAATCATGTCATGCTGACACGCGATTGATATATTTAATTTTTGTACTTTTATATTTCTTTTTGTGTTATTATCTTAATAAAGTAGTGAACTAACCCTTCGGCTACGTAACGGCCAAATTTGGTTGCACATCGGGACACCGGTGATTACCTAACGATCAATATTAGCGGCTTGCTTCCGGAGCGCACAGTAATATTATTTTCTAATTCGAACGAACCCTAAAATACATACCAACTATCTCATTATTACCAACTATCTCATTATAGACGGCCGCTAAAATAATTTCGCTTGTCATTCAACGGATATTTCTGATAAAATTCCATTGTCAAACATCGCTGTTTGCGGTAACATGTAAATAACATGTAAATAAGCAAAACGGGTAAATAATAAAAACATGTAAATAAGCAAAACAAAATATTACCTTTGGTAAAGAATCTAATAAAGATCATGATAGTATTTACAATTTCTAAATAGGGTTCCGTATTTTTCCGTAGGACAGGTAAAAGTTAGAAATGCCGAGTTTTTTCACTTTTTCGACTTTTTCATATTATTCCTATTTATCTAATTGGTTTACAAAATGATATTTCAATATACAAATACCAAATTTTAATGCGATCATTGCATAGTTATTTCTTTTATAATTGCTCTAGTAGTTCCATAGTTATAGTATTTTTTGTCGAGCACGTTGATATTGCAAGAAATTCCAATAAATTGCCGCGGTCTGCCATGAACTTATGCCGCTACTCGAAGGGTTAATAGTTATTTTGTATTTATTGTATTACTTCCATAAAATCATAAATTAAGTTCAGCTAATCTGTAACACGACATTCATTGACGGTTAGGCGGTACGAAGTTCGCCGGGTCAGCTAGTAAGTAAATAAATAAACTGTCAAAATAATGTAAGGAAAGGGAGGGGATAACAGAAAGGTTAGAATTTATGGTTCATATTATTGTGAAAGGAAGTGATTGATGGGTGTGGGCGCGAGTTTTGAAAATCCGCCGTGCTCACAACAGCCACTCTATCACGCTCAGCGTGTTGGCGCAGCATTTTATAATTCTTTTTCATATTTTTATGGCTTCCAATATAATGCGAATGAAATAGAATGGTTATATTAATAACAAAATGGGATTTGTTAAATGCACTCAGTGGTTCGTTCTGCTATCATAGACTTGTTCGCAGATCGCCGATATTTCTCGATGAACATTTTTAAAAGCCTTCGTGTGTTTCATCAGTCGAATGGAAGTATTAGCAAAGAACAGCAATTAATTTTTATTCATATATGTATTGTAAATTTATATGGGATATATTTAATAAATCAAAAGTGTACCAGTTCGCTAACGACACGCAATAGTGGTTGAGCGCGATTATGTAAATGTTGAAAACACTTAATTTTGGTTTTGTTTAAACGTTTTAAAATATATAATAAACGTTCCGCCCCACCCCGCGAATTATTCATTTTCAATTTACGGCTGATCTTATTGACGTTTGTGGCAATACAAGATGGAAAGCATTTTGGCAAACGCGTCTGAATTCGCAGACAGAAGCTATAAACTCCTCCCTGGCGAGATTCCGAGAACCTTCAAACCGTGAACCTCCCTCGCTATCACTCAACCTTTTTTTTAATACTTTTCTTACCAAGGCTTTACAACCCTATTTTATTGCGTCTTTTAAACCTATATCTAACCTTTTATTTAAAGAAAGATCAGCGCTAGGCAGCCTTCGCCGAAACTCTGACAAAAATGATTACATAAATGAAGGGTTAAGACAATTAGGCAACACAGAAAGCTACTCCAAACTACCAAATGGCCCCAAGCCGGAATTCATGCGCGAAATAAAATATTTCGTTCACAGCAACGGACCTGCAGAGAATCTCACTAAAAAGAGATGGAGATACTTACTCCAAGATACCTGAGAACACCGATCCTCTACTTGATGCTCAAGATACACAAGGAGGAAAATCCCGGTAAACCAATTGTTTCTTTTTTAATTCTCCGACAGAGCGGATATCTGCATACCTAAATTCGTTTCTGCAACCGTTCGTCTCATCGCTGCCATCGCATATTAAGTACGAAATATAGATCTGGCTTTTCATGCGAATATTCTACTCGCCACGGTTGATGCCGTATCGCCACGATCGATGCCGTACACGAACATCCTACTATTATATGACCCAGAATAATATACTATTAAATTGTAATAATATTTTTTTTTTTCAAAGACAAGATGAAATTTTCTTTGCAATCTTTACAGTCGATGAAATCAAGTCGTTAAATAATTTTGATAGGTCGCGCGACATTACTAATCGACTAAATCCGGCCCGTAGAAATAATAAGATGGAAAATACATCCGCCTATAGTGCATGGGGAAAAAGGGTAAACAAGCGATTAATTCTAATAATATGTAATATACATGAATATATGCATTTTTATTAATGCATTATTTTAGCCAACTAATACTGTCCAACCTATACGATCCATATAAGGACTCAGCATCAATAATCTCAACTGTACCATCCATATACAAATAAAGTGGTCAACTACAACGAGCAAACCCGTCACCACAGGCAGTATTAACGATTGGTCGTTCTATTTCCCGTGAAGTGAGCGCAGAAGACTTGGGCAAAACATTCCACCGTCAAGCTCTGCCACAATCCCGTAAGAAGCCAACGCCTTATACGCGAGATAGCCAGGTATGTTACTCAGCGGGCTTACACTCACGCCCTTATTTCCAATTGCGACCGGATTACTCCGGTCTCTCGACTGGTTACGAGTTCGAGGTCGCTTGCGCGGTCCTCTCCCTTACGAAGCGGTGAAACGGTATAAACCGAATTAATAGCGGACCACGGCATCCTTTGCCGTGATCGGGTTCACCCAAGATCGGGTAGCCGACGGTCGTTTCAAAAGCAGTCGCCGTAAGGTTCGCAACCACCCCCGCTCTATAGGAAACAGCACTGCTTCCAGACTCCCCCGACTGTAAGGCAGAGTGCACAATCGATTGGCTTACGCCGCACGGTACTCAGACCGTCCAGGAGCGCCAGAAAGTTGACTCCTAAGGGAAACCAGCCTTAAAGGCAGAGTCCTGCCCGGGCTCGCACTTCATGCGTGGAGGCCGCCGGATAGGTGTTGACCAGTAAGTGTGACCAACCCTGAACCGAATGGGTCTTTGTGGCCAACTAGGCAAGGGCCCATTAGCTCCCACCATCAATATACATTGTACTGCACAGTTTTCATGTCTTACACACACATCTGGACGACATTATTGATTTCTGCATTGGATTTTATTGTTTTCAATGGCTTCCACAATTTAAATATCCCTAATCATGCCTCACGTGCCAATCGCTCCAGATTTTACACGAAACTATGATATTTATAACGAATAGTATTTTTTCTACAGACATAATTTGTCTAAATTCATTTTTTTATTTTTATTTATTGGTCCATAAAAAAATTACACCGTTAGCACTTAACATAGCGTGTGTTACTCCTAACTAGGCAGAGCCCCTTCTAAGGAGAACACCAATACAAACGATTATAAACTACATAACTTCCAAAATAAAAATTAAAAATTTGAATCAATTCAAGTTAACATGAAATTCTCACTACACCAAAATAATAATAGAACTATAAACAAGTAAACTAAATAATAATGTATAATAATAATAATAATATATAATAGCAATAATAAATAATCATTTATAATAATAACTAATAATATATAACAATTAGTAAAAATAGGTATATAAAATATATAGAAAATAAATATAATTATTTATTTTATAATTGTAATGAATGTTTTCTCCGTCTCTCTCCTACCAAGGTTTATTGACCATAATGTAAGGTGATATTTTTGTTGGTTGCTGCTAATTTCCAATATGTTCTCTTTACTCATGATATTAACCATTCTTGGAACAAGAAAGCTGTAATGACGTTGTCCAAAAGACGTTAGACGTTTCGGCACTTCAAAGTTTCCCTTATAACGACCTGATCTCTCCCTGTTTTCCGGAGAAACACAATATTCGTCTTCATTGTTGTTTTTAAGATGAAGTATTGATTTCAGGCAATACAACTGCCTAAAATCAAGCAATTGTGCCTCAACATACAGGTCGTCAGAAGGGTAACGCCTAGGCTTCCTTAACATGATTTTAATTATCGCCTTTTGGACAACGTTCACTTTCTGGAGGAGGGTTTTTCCGCAAGCTCCCCATCCAAGTATACCGTATGTCATTATGGATTGGCATATAGCGTAATATATTGTTTTTAAATAGGGCAGGCCCAGAATATCTCGCAATTGAATAAATATATAAATCAATTTCCTTATTTATTTCACGAGACATTCGGTATGTAATTCCCACCGTAGGTGTCTATCTATAATTATTCCGAGATATTTTATCTCTCCGACTGGTCCGATTGGCTGACAACGACACATCTCTCTTGCAGTCGTGAATGATAATATGATGGTGATCATCCGGCTGGCCTCTTACATCGATGCTAAATGGGATGTATTTTGTATTGCCAACATTTAACGTAAGTAGGTTTAGGTCTAACCAGGTTTTAATTGAAGCCATCGCGATATTAGTACGATTATATACCTTTTCCCAACTAGAACCGGAAATTACTAACACCGTGTCATCAGCATACGCTATTGTTCTACCAAAACCCTTGCAAAGCGGATTTATGACCATAGTGAACAGTATTAGTCCGAGCACGCTACCTTGAGGAACTCCAAAAGTTAGTGGCAGGGATACACTCCGAACACCGTTGAGGTTAACAGTTTGTGTTCTGTTTTTAAAATAATCGGAAAACCAATTCAATGCGAGACCATTGATTCCATAACCCTTTAATCTTTTACAAAGTATTTTATGGGATATAGTATCAAAAGCCTTCGCTAGATCTTCGAATAATACAAGATATTATAGTAAAAATCCAGGTTGCTTGAAAAGACAATAGAAAACCGACTCATCAAGTCTATGTGCTGCCATTGATTCAATTCAACCTCTCTCAGCGATAATTCCAAGTCCACCAAAACAATTGTTTTTTTTTCAATTTGTAATTTAAACTACATTTTATATATTAAAACAATAAGCATATTACTTTAGGTTGGAGAATAATAATAGATACACTTTCATTGTTTTGTGTATTATCCTTATATATCAGTATATTGCCATATTCGGCGGTAGCAGTTTTTAATTGTGTAAGTGATCATTACGCTGGAATTCCATTATTTTCATGACGACAACAATGTTTGATATAATGTCTATTACATGTTTTTTTTTCATAGGTACGACTTTTTGAATAGTTATTAGTATTAGGATGTGTATAGACGATATTTATGTAATAAAATCATCATGGTCGCTGTCGGGAAGGTGACATTTTTAACTGGCCTTTTTTTTGAGCCTTTATTTTTTGCCTTCTAATCATCCTTGACGTCAGATCAGATTAAAGGCTCGTACTTGCCATTATTGTTCATTAAGAGTTCCTGAGTGGATTTAGACTGAGAGCCATAGAGAGCCCCCTTGCGGGTGGCAGGAGGAGGGAGGTGGGGGAGGGTTAATTTGATTTTTGAGTTAACTTTGAGCCCTGTATAGGTGAGTGCGTTAAGAACAACAAGTGCAATCGTCAATATTATTATGATAACTATATTAATATTTTTATTTTCTATTTCTCTAATAAAAAAAAAACCGTCATGCACACACCATACCAACCCGTTTGTGTTTGCATTTGGGTATATATATATGTACCTCAAATAATGTAGTATTCACTATTACGCAATCCTGCCATTTCGTCTTAAAAACATTAGTAAGTAGTATATACA
The DNA here is from genome assembly GCA_944548615.1 of Micropterix aruncella. Lineage (NCBI taxonomy): Eukaryota > Metazoa > Arthropoda > Insecta > Lepidoptera > Micropterigidae > Micropterix > Micropterix aruncella. The sequence continues at coordinate 9,874,277 of OX155972.1, read as the reverse complement.
AATACATATACATCCACACTTACTTAACTTCATTAGGAGATCATTTTAAGAGGCCGTACACGAAATTTTGCGCATTTCGTGAATGTACGTAATTTTGCAGACGTGAATTTAAGGTTAAAATACTGTATTTCTCTAAGTTTTATTGCACAACATAAAAGATTATTTATAATATTGTCTAATGAGTGAGCTACTTTTTTGAAAATTATGACAGAATTTTGATTAATTGACCTTAAGCCGGCGACTGTTTGTGATTTTTTGCTGTAAGAGGTTTAGAATATAACATATTTAAGAATCGTTTTGACATCTAAACTTTATGAAAAAATTACAATGTATTTTTGTGAAAGTACTCTATATAATAAGTGAATCACTTTTTACTACTTTCATATAAAATTGTTGATAAAAAAAATATTTAACTTTGTCAATTTTTTTAGAAAATGGGCGAAGAATTGCTTTTGATTTTAGCCTTTTAGAACTCTCGTTCATAAAATAAAAACAGCAGAAATAAACTTTAGTTCAATATCAATCCATTTCCTCAAAAAAAATGCAAATCATTAATTAAAATTGGCAATAAAGCCTTTTAAAACAATCTAATTTTCGCGTTATGATACTCGCCTATGATACGATTCACGCCTCAAGTCAGCTAGTCGCCGCCGAGCGCTTCCAAAGGGTGGACGTATCTCTTTGGCTCCGAAAATCCTACCTACCTATAGTTATATTATACCATTGATTATAGAGGTATCACGGCCTACATCGATTTCGTACACGGCCTCTTAATAATACCTACAAAATCCTTTGATCGAACAGTATCTAGACTTGTACATACTGAAATATTCGATGCAGTGCTCAAGATAGAAAGAGTGTTAAGGGCTCTCTAGACGATCAAGCATGCTTGTCAAGCATTGCGTCGCGGGCTGAGAAGGGATCGCATACCGCAGGAAATATGCAAATATATTTTTTTTAATATTTACTAAAATGCCTCATTTTGTAGTTTTATACCAGGGAGTCACGTCATTTATCAACCAATTACGTCTAATTAACGTGACTCCCTGGTAAAAACTCCCTGGTTTAATTATCCTAAGACATGCAGTAGCATGTAAGTAATTTAATAACAAACTAATAAAAATATTTATATCATAACATAGATTTAAATCTAATTATAGCATAACTCGAATAGGTGAAATTCATAACAGATTGAAAAGTGTTTAATGATAACGTGGTCAACTTCGCTACGGTTAGATATGATGTTTTAGAAGCCATCAGCATAATTAAATACAAATCTTTGCGATATTTAGGTGAAATTAAATACCAATTAGCCATGTAGACCGACTCAAAGAAGCGCTCTCTTTTGGTGTTCAGCATTTTGCTCACATACGTAAATAAGAAAAGGGAAAGTAATAGACGTCATGGCGACTAGAAAACTTATTGCTAGTAGATACATATACCTACATGTATTTTAATTTCGATATCATTATTATTAATAAGCAATGGATATCGATTGTTGATTTTATTTTGGGAGCTAATGGGCCCTTGCTGAGTTGGCCACGAAGACCATTCTGTTCAGGGTTGGTCACAATCGCGGGTCAATACCCATCCGGCGGCCTCCACGCATGAAGTGCGAGCCTGGGCAGGACTCTGGTATTAGGGCTAGTTTCCCGTAGGAGTCAACCTTCTGCTACTGGACGGTCTGCGCACCGTGCGGCGTAAGCCAATCGATTGTGCACTCTGACTAACATGTTGCGGTGTCGACTACAACGGGCGAGCCAGTCACCACAGGACGTTTTAACGATTAGTCGTTCTATCGACCTGCAGTGAGCGTAGAAGACTTTGGACAATAACAATCCAACGTCTAGCTACGCCACAACCCGTGAGAGTCCAACGCCTTACCGCGAGTTAGCCAGGAATAAACCCGGCGGGCTCGAGATACTCGCGCCCTCACTTCCATTTGTGACCAGATTTCTCCGGTCTCTCGATTGGTTCCGAGTTCGAGGTCGCTTGCGCGGTCCTCTCCCTTACGAAGCGGTGAAACGGAGTACACCGAATCTATCGCGGACCAAGGCGTCCTTTGCCCGGCTCTGAACCGGGATCAGATGGCCAATGGTCATTTTAAGAGCAGTCGCCGTAAGGTACGCAACCACCCCCGCTCTATAGGAAAAAATACAGTTCCCAGACTCCCCCGACTGTTAGTCGGAGAGCACAATCGATTGGCTTGCGCCGCATGGTGTGCAGACCGTCCAGGAGCGCCAGAGGTTTGATTCCCAGGGGAGACTGGTTGACCCAGTGTCCTACCAGGTTCGCACCCCGTGCGTGGAGGCCGTCGGATGGGTGTTGACCCGTGAGTGTGACCGACCCTGAACACATGGGTCATCGTGGCCACCTCATCATGGGCCCGTTAGCTCTGATTCCAGACTCTGGAATCAGTACTGTTTCTTATAGAGCGGGGGTGGTTGCAGACCTTACGGCGACTGCTCTTCGAACGACCATCGGCTACCTGATACTGTGTGAGCAGCCGGGGAAAGGTTGCCGTGGTCGGCGATAGATTCGGTTTACACGGTTTCACCGCCTCGTAAGGGAGAGAACCGCGCAAGCGACCTCGAACTCATAACCAATCGAGAGACTGGAGTAATCTGGTAGCAATTGGAAGTAAGGGCGTGAGTGTGAGCCCGATGGGTAACATGCCTGGTTATCTCGCGGTTAAGGCATTGGCCTCTTACGGGCATGTGGCGGAGCTTGATGGTGGACTGTTTTGTCCAAGTCTTCTGTGCTCACTTCACGGGAGATAGAACGACTAATCGTTAAAACTTCCTGAGGTGACGGGTTCACCCGTCGATTTCATTATAGTTGACAACTCTATTTGTCGATTTCATTATATGCAAAACGGAATCTTTTGTATCGGGATCTGACATTATTCTAACAACATTTCCGATTCTAATACTCGTAACTTTGTACTGAGATATACAATGTCCAAGCAAAGTTACCAGACGCATAAAATTTCAAAATTCGGAATTTCGTTCGTTTGGCTAAAAACCTTAAATAATAAAAAAAGGCGAATTATTTACAGTAACCGCTGTTTTGCTTTTGATAACATGTAACTAAAAGATCATTTATTTATATATCACGTTTTACTATCTATATCAGAATCACTAATTGCAGAAAGGGCACATCAGCACTTTTACAAATTTTACAGGAGAGCAAAAAAACTTAATAACTTCAATATTTCAATTACAAAAAATCTGAAAAAAATTACATAGTTTGCTTTTAAATAATAATATATTGTGATATACATAGCAAAATGAATTATGATTGAGACATGGAGTTATATACTTTTTAAATTTAATAAAATGTGCCCTTTCTGCAATTAATTGCATTTTGAATACCATTTGGAAATTTGGAAGGGAAAAACGGAAATATATTCAATGAAATTATTAATAAAACATTTTTTTTTGTTTTCCAGATACCTATATTTTTATATACTTGTACAAATCAACATTAGAAATTAACTCTTTCTGCCCTAGCCGATACATTTTCTGTTGGCCATGCATAAATCTGATCCCAAAACGGCAAAGCTTCAGGAGCAACGTACCTAGCCAAATTCTTAAGGTCCTGCATCTTTTTTTCCAGAATGGGTATCCTCTCGCTGTACATGCGATGATTAGGCAGCACTACGACATCCGTAACATTTGGTTTCCGCAGTCTGAAATTGAACTCCAAGAAGCCTCCGATGAAGTCTTTAACCAGAACGCTGCTGGGAGTTTCAGCTTCAAATTCAAAGTAATGATACTGTGATATCAGAAACTTTTGTCTTCGGTTACTTTGACCCCTTTCGTCAGACAGTTTATTTCTGAAATAATATGTTGGAAACCAGTTTTGGAATTCAAAAACCATGCTGCTGTCTACATTATAAACAGACAATTTATGTTGAAATTCAGAGGCTTGTATTATTACTTTATCAGTATACTCTTCTACTGTGTACAGTCTCTCATACTGCTTCAACTTTCGCTTAATTAATCCGAAGCTTCTGTCGCATGGCAAGTACGAATGTCCGCGAATAGGATAGTGCAATTTAATTTTTTTTAATTTTCGTAGTTCGGTGAGGGCCATTAACATTCGAACGATGGCATGATTCTTGTTCTGCCCTCCACAGTTATCACAGAATAAGTGCAGCTCATCGTATTCACCATTAACGAATGTATTTTAAGTAGTGCAGAAGGAATGAACAGACATCATCTGGAGTTTTACGGGCGAGCCCTTCATGATAAACGTACGATATCATTATGTCAGTTTTTATGTCGTAGATTCCAAATGTATTGACAGATAGTTAGCGAAAGTAATACACTTCCTGCACAGATATTCTGGGCAAATCAATAACAGCCATGAAATCAAAGCATAGTGCAAGAATTTTCGGATTATCAGTTGCTAATTTCTTACTTTGCTGTAGCTGAAGATAGAATTTTTTTACTCCGCTTCTTATGAACCATTAGTTCAGCTATAGTCACTCTTTTAGCAATGTCATTAAGCGTATTGCTTTTAATTCTGACTTTCAATGTTTCACATTCTGAGCAGGAGTCTACGACAGGTCGACCAAAGGTCAAGCTGAAGTTCAGTCTGAAGTAATTCCAGTAAAACTGGTATTTTACTGCACCTGTCAATTCAGGATGTTTTAGCAAGAATAATTTGTGCATTCTTCTTACAGACAACTCAGCACTTAAGTAGGTTACAGATCTGGAAGTGTAGTGAGCTTTCTTTGTAGGAAAAGAATCGATGTGCTTGTGAATCTGACGACATACGGCCGCTGAAATTATGTTCGCACTTGTATTTTTACCTCGCAGGTCTTTAGGTTGAATATCCAACTCTAGCAGGTTTGCAATTCGTCAGATTATTTTGCTGGTGATATGTGCGTTCATGAACGCTGTCTTGCGGACACATATCCTGGTTCTGTTCATAAGTATGTAATATTTGAGGGTTTTCGTTTTTGGTTTTTTCCTCTGCGCTGCTACTCCTAAATTTCCTTGTATTAGATGGACTTCAAATATCTCCATGAGTCGTTGAAGGTGTATATCTTGCTCGTTTTTGATATTCATCTCGTAGAAGGCCAGAAGAATATCATCTAGTAGCTCTGGAGGTGTTATTTCTTGCAAGCAGTTTTTGTTGCAGCTGAAACAAATAAAAGGAGTTTGAACAACTTGTCTAATTTCGTTACTGAACAATTTCACGGCCTGTGATTTGTAAAAAAATATATATCTTACCAGGTTCGGTCAATGGTGTCTGGATCATTCCTTGCAGCGACCAGTCGGCCTTTCCAGTTAATATGTTCGTCTCCACGAACTTTGGCATTTTTCACAACGTTCCTCTTATACTCGACATCGTTGCGCACTCCTTTCTTTCGTTTTGGCACTGATTCATCGCTCATTGTGGCAAATATCGACAAAGATTTAATGAAAAACACGCAGCGAAATGCTCACTTGTGGGAATGAAGGATATACGTCAAATTACACGTCAAAGTTACAGTTATGATAACTGACGTGGTTGCCGTATGCTTCTTTGCAGAAAGGGCACATATGGGCACCGATGTGCCCTTTCTGCGTTTAACTATAATTTGATGCCCTAAACAAACATGGTTAGAGCAGTCCGAGATGTGCCGTCTTTACTCAGAAGGTGTATTTACATACAAAGATTAAAATCCAATCAAAAAGTGGAAATCACAAAAAGGTGCTGATGTGCCCTTTCTGCAATTAGTGATTCCTATTGCTCCAGTAATAATTAGCTTTGTAAATTATGTTTGTCAAATGCTATGTAAATATTCTATTTTTTCAGTCACTCTATACATTATATTAATATATTTAATACGAGTTTAAACGTTTAAATTATCTGACGAATTTCGAAAAAATACGAGACGTATTTGCTTAGATGTTTATTAAAGTAATCCTATAAATTATATCTAATATCGTTTCTCCATTCACACTTTGAACCACTTTTCACCGCGTTAGGGATTGAATTTTGAAAAAACACAAAATATGTATTTGCTTATTTGTTTATTAGAGTAATCCCACAAAGTTTCAAAATAAAAAGTCCATCTAATATCGTCTATCCATAAAAATGTTGAAACCCCATTTCACCCCTCTAGGGGTTAAATTTAGAAAATGCCCTTAGTGAGCACCTACGTCCTAAAAGGAACATCTGTAAAAAAATAGCTTTCTAGCTCTAGGAGTTTGGGTTGGGCGTTGATGTGTCAGTTAGTGAATGAATTTATTTATTTATTTATAACGTACAAGAAATAAAATACAAGGACATGCATACTGTAGTACATGAGGAATAATTAAGAACAAACATTACTATAGCGAAAAACATAGCTTTATGCATATAAATATGCTAGCATATCCGAATGAGGCGAAATCGCACAACCAACTAGACCTAGAAGGTCTGTCTCTGGCTGTGCTGTGTTATACCAACTGTATTTTTGTAACTCGCGAACAGGCGAAGGTGATCAATTATCAAATATTTCTAAATCTAACAAATGTGTTGTTTACACAAATTAAAGTAAAATTTAAAGTAGAAAAAAAATATGTATGCAATTATGGACTAAAATAAAGTAAACTTTACATTATATTAAATAAATTTAAGTGGAAAATAAGTAATAATATATACAAATATATGAATAAACAATATATTTTAATATATATGTATAAGAAAATTATATGTAATATTGCACAATTTTACAAATACATATTTTTTTTAAATTCACCCTACAGTATTAATAAGATCTTTAGTTTTTGAACGCCCAATATTTAGAAGCCAGTTTTTTACTTTACCTTTAAAAGTTACATAATTTTTCACGTTTTTTGTGGTTTCACATAATGAGTTGTAAACTTTCGGGGCGATAAAAAAACATTGTCTGCTTGTGCTTTTTACTTTTGGAATTGTAAAAAATTCCTTTTCAGCATTTCTCGTTAAGTACATTTCGTGACTTCTTGCTCTGTACTCTTTAGTTTTGTGAAAGCTTTCAAGGCACTGCTTAATAAATAGATGGCAGATATCCAAAACCTTAAATTCCGCAAAGAGCTGATTTGAACTGTACCGAGGAGGCTTTTTGTTTATGACTCTTATTAGTAACTTTTGTGCTTTTAATAGTCGGTCCATTGTTGTTTTTGTACATGAGCCCCACGCTATAATTTCATGCACCCATATACTTTGACCAAGAGCCATATTCACCATTCGCAGTGTTTCTTTACTCAGTACATTCCTAAGTTCGCGGAACACGTACAGTAATTTCCTCGTTCGCGCCGTAAGCGATTTTATTTGGCATTCCCAATTAAGTTTGGAATCGATTTCTACGCCTAAATATCTAATATTTTTTCATTGTTTATATGCTCACATTTGCAATTATTCTGAGTTGAAGATACATTGCAATTAAATTTGTGAATTTTTAAGGGTAATACGTTGGAGATTAGGTTAGGTCTGAGTGAAAATGCTAGGTACTTCGTCTTCGAGATATTGAGTGTCAATATATGTCGATCAAGCCATGTTTTAATACTGTTCAGGGAGCATTGCGCGTCTGTAAACGCTTCATTCCAAGTATCTGCCTCAATTATGACAGCGGTGTCATCAGAAAATGAGATTATGTTTCCTTTACCTTCAAGCGTCATATCACATAAATCATTGACATACATCAGAAAGAGTAAAGGACCCAATACGCTGCCCTGCGGAACCCCATATAAAACATTATGTTTATTACTTTCCTGATCCCCTATCGCAGTGATCTATGACCTGTTTGTAAGAAAACTTTCGAGCCACTCATTAGCTTTACCAGAAATACCAAAAAGGTGAAGCTTTCTTATTTCTTATTAGACAGGTCGAGAAAAATACCACGTACTTTTTTCTTTCGGTCAAGTTTTTTGGCAATAAGTTCTGTAACCGAAATTATCACCTCGTTTGCTCCCCGACCTTGTCTAAAGCCATATTGATTGTTTGATAGTAAGTTCGCAGATTACAGGTGGTGCATAAGCCTAGATTCAGTTTTGCTACTGTGAGATATGATGGTTTAGAAGCCATCAGCATAATGAAAAACAAATATTTGCGACAGTTCGGTGAAACTAAATACCAGTAAGCCATGTAGAGAGACTCGAAGAAGCGCTCCCTCTCAGTATTTAGCATTTCGCTTATGTAGGAGTATAAGAAAAGGGTAAATATTGGTTCCAGTACGGCAGACAATAGAAATGATCCACGTAAAAGTAACACCACACCAATAGCTGCCATGGCAAGTAGAACCTCCATTGCTATTAGAAACATATACATGTTAGTTAATTTCGATATCATTAATATTACTAAGCAATGGCTATCGACTATCGATTTAATTAGAACCAAAACAGAATCGTTTGCATCGGGACCTGACATTATTTCCACAACATTTTCAATTCTCGAACTCAGAACTCTGTACTGAGATACGCAATGTCCAAGCAAGGTTATATACAGTATGAGAAAACCAGTACGAATTGGGTATGAAACATATGAATATAGTATTCTGTAGGTCCATAAAATTTCGTAGTTTGGACTTTCATTTGTTGGCTGGAAACCTGAAATAATAAAAAAGACTATTTAACGTTACTAAATCTTTACCCTTGATTAAAAATGAAACTAAAAGATCATTTAAATATATTTCCATTTTATCCTCTGTATCTTTTGCGTAATTATTGTTATTTAAATGTATTTCTTTCTCATCTCTATTAACCCTTCTAGTAGGAGCATAATTTTATGGCAGACTGTGGCAATTTATTGGAATTTCTTGCAATATCGCCGCGCTCGACAAAAAGTACTATAAATATGGAACTACTATAGCAATTATAAAAAGAATAACTTTGTAATGATCGCATTGAAATGTTGTATAATGAATGTTGAAATATCATTTTGTAAAACAATTAGATAATTATGAATAAATATGAGAAAATCGAAAAAGTGAAAAAAAAACTCGGCATTTCTAGCTTTTACTTGTCTTACGGAGGAATTCGAAAACCTATTTAGAAATTGTAACGACTATCGCAATCTTTATTAAATTCTCTATCAAAGGTAATATTTCGTTTTGCTTATTTACATACAAAAATATTTAGATATTAGCTCATAAAAACCATTTTTTTTTTCATGATTTCTCGAAAAAACAAAAGATGATGTTTAACAATGGAATTTTACCAGAAATATCCGCTAAATGACGCGCGAAATTATTCTAGGCACCGTCTATGTATCTATAGTAATAATGAAATATTTGGTATGGATTTTAGTATGCGTTCGAATTAAAAAATAATATTACTGTGCGCTCCGGGACCAAGCCGCCAATATTGGTCGTTACGTAGTCAACGGTGTTCTGATGTGCAACCAAATTAGATCATTATGTAGTCGCCCCCATTTGGATATTCTAGTTATTCAGTCACTATATAATATAATAATATATTTAACATTAGTTACAATGTTGGCAATGTAAATTTCATTTTTTTCTGGAATTCCCGCGCCTGGACAAACTATATTATAGAATTCAGTTTATGAACCCCGCAGGTTGATAATAAATTTAAAAGTGAATTTTAAGAAATGTTTCTTGAAAATTTGGTAAAAATACGAGTTTTAGTTTACTGCCGAATATAACTTAAAATAAATCCAAATGAATGCATATATAATAACTCTTTTACAAAAACTGTATTAGGTATTATCGATCTCAACAACAGATATGGTTTCTTGGGTATTTAGAAATCCGCGAGAAAAATTTTTCGATTTTGCAAAGAAAATGACTCGTTAAACAGAGTATAAAAATACCTATTTAGTTTTTTTTAGTTTACCTATAATGACGAGTTATTTCGTATCACGATACGACTGAAAAGATTAATTAGATATATTTTTAAATCAAATGAAACAAGGTTGATTTAAAAATTTCAACAGTTGAAAAATATCAATTAGGCACGATGGTTTTATTCAGTAATCGATATCTATCTAGTTTTATTACATATGAAAATAGATATTCTGTGACGATATTTATATTTATTTCTTGACTGTTTAGGCAAAAATAAGTCCCTACTTGACAGGAGCAAGAAGAAACTTAGAACCACTATCGGTCTTCTCACCGGACACTCAACCCTTAGAGCAAATCTATTCAACCTTGGCTTGACCGTAACCAAAGACTGCCGAATATGTGACGAAGAACCTGAAAACAGCATACACATCGTTGGTCGCTGCCCAGACCTCGCCGCAAAAAGACACAGTTTACTGGGAACCCAGCGATCTGCCCAACTTGAAAGTCAGTTATCTGCATGGACTGGTAAGAAATACCGGGCTACTAGCACAGCACTGATCCAACCACAAAGTGGGTAGTTACAAAAGATCTTATAGGTGTAGGTGACATCAAGGGCAGAAAACAAGCCCCCCACTCCATCTACTACTACTACTATTACTACTACTAGGCAAAAGTAATGGCAAATACTGATAGTTGTTATAAGGAGAAGATGTTTACTCACCCACAGCAATAAACCACTGAGTCTGTAAGCCATTTTTCCGTTCTAAAGGAAACAACAATGTATTTGCTGAAAACGATATAAAGAGAAGTATTGCCGCTATGAAGGAAATTATTTTATTCCTCCTCATATTTTCAGTATATGCTTCCTTTTCTTCTTCCGTAATGTGCCGTCCTATTTCAGCTTTTGCTAAACTAATCAATTCAAGCAGATTTCTTTTGAAATATACGATCCAGCAAAATTGTAATATGCCCAATATCGGAACTGACGAGTAAAATAACGCAATAATGGAATCGTAGAAACTTCTTTTATAGTTTTCGAGAGAAGATGCTAAAGCTCCGGTCAGGTAATATGTGAAAACTACCATGCATAGAGTGAGTAGAATCGCCTGTTTTATAATTCTCGCACCTGAAATTCGTTAACAGAATATATTTAAAATAAAAGACATGTTTTCCTTGTGAATTGCTGTTCCTATGCAAACTAACCTGTCAACCATTTTTTATTGGATATATTTATACCGATAAATGAAAACAGATATGATATATACCATAGTTGATTATTTAGGGAACATTCCCCAATGTAACGTCTAGCCATCGCAAGTTATGAAATCGTTCTAGTATTTACTATTAAAACGACAAGATACTAACTACATACTAACATATTTAATACAGGTGCTTTTAGGATAAACTGACTTTATAATATGAATCTCATCGTTGTCGTTGCTTGATTTGATAATAATGACCTCCCTGGGTCATATGCGACGAATTTAATATTAGTTAATGAATTTAGTCATCAAATGCCTAAAATCGTCTAAACTATTTATAAGGTTGTTACAGATGTCGTTAGTTCAATTAGGATTTTTTGTTATAAGCTTTTATTTACCTTGCAATGTTTGTCAGTATGTTTGTTTTTAAGTCAAATCTTGCAAGTAGAATTAGAATCACTTGTCCTACGAAGTTGAAAGTTTACATGTCTGTTCAGTTCCGATGACAATGCAATTTTATGGTAAGCATGACCCGATTCTGCAACTAGAGTTGCCAACTACAACGGGCGAACCCGTCACCTCAGGAAGTTTTAACGATTAGTCGTTCTGTCTCCCTGAAGTGAGCGCAGAAGACTTGGACAAAACAGTCCACCGTCAAGTTCCGCCACATGCCCGTAAGAGACCAACGTCTTAACCGCGAGATAGCCAGGAGTATTACCCAGCGGTGAAACGGTGTATACCGAATCTATCGCGAACTACGGCATTCTTTGCTCAGATATTCACCCAGAATTGGGTAGCCGATGGTCGTTTCAAGAGCAGTCGCTGTAAGGTCCGTAACCACCCCCGGTCTATAGAAAACAGTACTGCTTTGAGACTCCCCCGACTGTTAGTCAGAGTGCACAGTCGATTGGTTTACGCCGCACGGTGCGCAGACCGTCCAGGAGCGCCAGAATGTTGATTCCTAGGGGAAACTAGCCCTAAGGCCAGAGTCCTGCCCGGGCTCGTACATCATGCGTGGAGGCCGTCGTATGGGTGTTGACCCATGAGTGTGACCAACCCTGAACAGAATGGGTCTTCGTGGCCAACTTAGTAAGAGCCCATTAGCTCCCAATTCTGCATCAAGGATTCTGCACCAAGGATTGGCTCCCGACTAGGAGACTTCTCAACGTTCAACAGCATAGACACGAAATTTTACATACGCATTAAATTTTGATAGCCCGTTCTAAGTTTCATAGTGACATGGCTGCTGAGCCCAGGGTTGACTCCCGAAGAGGGGACTCCTCAACGATCAACAGCACAGTAACGAAGTCTTGTGTACGCATTCAATTATAATAGCTCGTTTTAAGTTTCGCCATGACATGGCTGCTGCGCCCAGGGTTCGCTCCCGACGAAATAACTCCTCAACGGTCAACGGCACAGGAACAAAATTTTGTATAGGCATTCAACTACGATAGACCGTTCTAACAGTCACCACGACAGGGCTCATGCACCCAGGGTTAGCTTCCATCTAGGGGACTCCTCAACGGTCGACAGCACAGAAACGAAATTTTTATACGCATTCAATTATGATAGCCCGTTCTAAGCTTCACTATGACATGGCTGTTGCACCGAGAATTGACTTGGGACAGAGCATTTTATTAAAAGCTTGTTTTTAAAACAGTTTTTTTACTATTAACTTATTTTAGTTTATAGTGTATAATCAAAAGGAGAAATGAATATAATACGTTATATAATATTTTTATTACTTTATATAGTTCCTGAAAATACAAAAATACATATGGTAATACTTAAAATTAATCCGTAGGAGTACGAAGCCTTATTAAATAAAAAAAAACCATTTAATTAACACATTTACCGGTATTAAAAGAGTTTTTAACCACATTATACTTCTTGTCAACTAGCACTCACTCACTCATTTCTATGTCGTGATAAGCACGACTAAATTTTATATAAAATTTATATAAATTTATATACATTTTGTATACATTTTGCCAAGGCATCCCTTAAGGGACGCCTCACATTTGAGGGGTATTAATCTAGTCTATCTAACTAGCTTGAAACTTAATCTAATCTAATCAAATTGAAGCTTAATCTAATCTAATCAATCTAATCTAACTATCTTGATTTGATTATAATGACATCTACGATTTTTAATGTATTTGCTCATTAAACGCCCAAAATCGACATAAATATTTTTAAGATTTTCAAATAGGAGTTTAGCTTCATTGAGAAATAATATTTTGTTATATAGAGTTTTGAATTTGTTGTTATAGAGAATAATCCAAAGAAGAAATGAATTTGAAATCATATATCAATTTGATAACTTTATAGAGAAAGTTAAACCACAAAAATACATAATATTTATTATGTAAAATTTTCATTAAATCTGGATGAAAGCATATGAAGAAAATATCAATAAAATCCATATATATGACGATATTTACCGGTATTAAAGGAGCTCTTAACCCCGGTATACCTTTTTGTCAGCTAACATACCTATTAGCCGTTTATCTCTAAAAGACCTGATAAGCATGAACAATTCCAGTCTCAGGACTCATTATTGCCATTCAAGTGACCTTTACTATTATTTTATTCTTCAAGCTTCATCCTCCTAAAGACTTCTTTAATTTATATTTTAAAAATATATGAAATATACAGATTTAGATTCAGATAAATGTTATTATCATAAGAAGAAATAACAAAAGCAAAATATAAAAAAAAAAACAAAAAATTATGCGACATAGAAAGGGGTATGCAGTCAGTCAGCAACGTCCTCAGTATGAAATATTTGTACTTAGCATATGGAACTTCAATCCTATTAGTATTTTTTTATTGCCCGCAAACTAAAATGAAATTAGTATATTTATAAACTTTATGGTTAAAATATTTGCCTCGGTAACTGATTGCGTCTCACTAATTGCCATTTCAAAATGATGACAGATTTGAGTCTTGATTTTAACGATCCCTGGGTTCTAGATGTGTTAATGGCACCAGTTTTATTTTATTTAATTAACGAGGTATGTAGTTGTATCTACTATTCGTTTTATTATTCAAGCTAAATAATAATTTAAAATATAAAAATCGGTTGTGTCACCCCAAGACTTTCCCGGCAAGCAAAAAACCCGCCTAGACAAACCCCCTAATATTCCCAACCCCTCCACTCCTTTACCCGCCCCTCCATACCCTGCCCTCCACCCCCATCCCACTTCAAACCCCAAACCCCTTCCCCCGTACGCCTCCACCCAAACACCCCTTCACCCCCACTCTTCTTTCCCTCCCCCCACCTTTCCTTCCCCCTCCAACCACGTTCGTTTCTCGGTTAAGGGCGGGTTTGGACCAAGCACCAACAGATATGGCTTTAATATTTAATAAAAATATTTAGCGGACTTTTAATATTATTTGTGTCGCTTGTATATGAGATATTCCAACCAATATTTTACAATCAGATTTACATTAGTCCAAGATTTCGAGATTTTGTAGAGATTTTTTTTTAAACTTCAAGATTGACATATGACTAGTACACCCCCTTCCCTGGTGAAACGATTTCAACCACAATCGTTTGAACTATTGCCACGACCAAATTATGACTGCATACAAAATTTCAGGTAAATCAGATTAAGCGTTTGGGCACTATCGTGGAGAAATACATTTATTTATTTAAGTCCATAAAAATACATTTAATTATAAAAACAATCTCTTAGCCTAATATTTCATAATTAAATAAACAGTTTTCGAATTTACTTCCTAACTCGGAAAGAGATTCAGAAATGATAGTTTGTGGTTTACAACTTCACTAGGAATAACATGTATCGAGGTAATATCAACAGAAATCGTATGTTGCCTGCCGAGCATGATATATCCGCTCGTTTTTATTTTATTTTATTAATTTGTTTAACTTTATATTGCAATGGTATTTACATTTAATAATTACAAGGATGGAGGTAGTTACTTTATTCTAAAATTTAAAAATTTTGATGAGACCAAATTAAAAGGAAGGTATTTTAGTTCAAATATTAATAAATAAATATTCTTACATCTAATATAATACATACATAGATACGATAATCGCATAAACTTTACATGAATTTATATTAAAAGTATGTATAAATAAAATTTATTATAAATAAGTAAATTCATATAATATGATAATTAAACAATTTAAAATATATCACTATGATAACACAAGTATATATTTACATATACAAAAGTGCCTTGATAACTATTTATCAAATAGAATGACAATTTGCATTGCCATGTTTTTATATAATATAGAAGTTAATTAAGAATGTACTACAATACAATATAGCCGTAAATTTGCATAATATATATATATATAAATAGAAATATGTTCATTCATACATACACACAGACAAACACACGGACAGACAAACAGACAGACAGACAGACAGACATACAGACATATTTCAGTCTGGGAATGATCTCGATGAATGGCTCAAAATTGATTCCCTCCTCTTGATCTCGAAAAAAACTTAAAGCATTCACAATACTTTCCTTGTTCGGCTGGTGGGCCGGGAAGTAAACATGTGTCATTGCTATATATGACTAATTGTATGGAAATACAATACAATCGAAGCGTGATTCTTATTTGATAAAGTTCAGTAGAACACTGAATTGAGATTTAATGTTATTGTCACCATTAATCTATCCTTCACATATTGTTCTTAAATATTGCCCTTGAAAATAACACGATATTGCTATTTCCAGAGTGTAATCTCGGTGGAAACGTAATAAAAAAACCAAGTTGTCGATAAATCTTGGTTCACGAATAGTGATTGTAGTGAACGGGTCCCAGTAAATCGACGCAAAGTAGGGTAGCCCGTTATTTATATCCCCATTAAGACTGTTTTGCCTGGATCTTATAAGAAAATGGACGAGGGGCATCGGGGACAGGCCATTGCCACACAAAAACACATTTTTCCAATGCTACGAATTGAGCAAACTGATATAGTAAAAACAAAGCAGTTTATACTACAACTAGAGCTGTCAACTACAACGGGCGAACCCGACACCTCAGGAAGTTTAAACAAAATGTATCGTTCTGTCTCCCGTGAGGTGAGCGCAGAAGACTTAGGACAAAACAGTCCACCGTCAAGTTCCGCCACATGCCCGTAAGAGACCAATGCCTACCGCGAGATAGCCAGGTTGGTCACCCAGCGGGAAAACACTCTACCGGTTGCAACCAGATTACTTCGGTCTGCCGAATAGTCACGGGTTATAGGTCGCTTGCTCAGTCCTCTCCCTTACGAAGCGCTGATATGACATTTTCCGAATCTATCGCGGACCACGGCGCCCTTTAACCAGCTGCTACCTGGAATCGGGTAGCCGATTGGTCGTTTCAAGAGCAGACGCCGTAAGGTGAAGCGAATACCCCCACTCTATAGGAGACAGTACTATTTCCAGACTCCCCGACTCTCAGTCAGAATGCACAATCGATTGGCTGACGCCGCACGGTGCGCAAACCGTCCATGAGAGCGAGATGGTTAAATCCTGGGGGAAACCAGCCCGAAGGCTAGAGTCTTACCCGGGCTCTCGCACTTCAAACGCGAATGCCGCCGGATGGGTGTTGAGCCGTAAGTTTGATCGACCCTGAACAAATGGGTCTTAGTGGCCAACTGTAACAGGGCCATTAGCTCCCAATAGCTCCAATAACTACAGTAGACAAGCCAGTGTAACCCAGTGTGTCGGTTGCTGTTGTTTCACATATTATACACAGGTCAGACTGAATATTTCCAAACTAGGCAGTTAAATATATTTTTTTTCAAAAGTAATTTCAAAATTTGAAAATGAAACTCTTTTGTAATAGAATGATGTTTGTTTCATCTACCTGTAGTGAGCTAATGGGCCAGCGCAATTGGGCCATTATGAGCCATTGTGTTTAGGGTCAGTCCAGTCAACGGGTCAGCACCCATCCTGCAGCCTCCTAGTAAAAGTTTGAGCCCGGGTAGGACTCTGTGCCAGGTGGGTCAGTTTCCATAGGAATCGTTTATCGGGCTCTCCTGGACAGTTTGTGCACAACTTACGGTGTCAACTACAACGGGCGAGCCCGTCACCACAGGACGTTTTAACGATTTTCTCGTTCTATCGCCCTGCAGTGAACGTAGAAGACTTTGGACATACCAAATCCAACGTCCAGCTACGTCACAACCCGCAAGAAGCCAACGCCTTACCGCGAGATAGACAGTGTTACCTGGCGGGCCGACCCTCGCGCCCTTGCTTCCAATTGTGACCAGATTTCCCCGGTCTCTCGATTGGTTCCGAGTTCGAGGTCGCTTGCGCGGTCCTCTCCCTTACGAAGCGGTGAAACGGTGTGAACCGAATCTATCGCGGACCAAGGCGTCCTTTGCCCGACTCTGAACCGGGATCGGATGGCCAATGGTCATTTCAAGAGCAGTCGCCGTAAGGTAGACAACCACCCCCGCTCTATAGGAAACAATACAGTTCCCAGACTCCCCCGATTGTTAGTCGGAGAGCACAATCGATTGGCTTGCGCCGCTCGGTGCGCAGACCGTCCAGGAGCGCCAGAGGTTTGATTCCCAGGGGAGACTGGTTGACCCAGTGTCCTACCCAGGCTCGCACCCCATGCGTGGAGGCCATCGGATGGGTGTTGACCCGTGAGTGTGACCGACCCTGAACACATGGGTCATCGTGGCCACCTCATCATGGGCCCATTAGCTCCCAGTTGCTCCCATTAGCTGTTTTTAGCTAGTTTGTGCACATCTTGGGGTGTCAACTACAACGGGCGAGCCCGTCACCACAGGACGTTTTAACGATTAGTCGTTCTATCGCCCTGCAGTGAACGTAGAAGACTTTGGACAGTACATTCTACGTCCAGCTACGTCACAACCCGTGAGAGTCCAACGCCTTACCGCGAGTGAGCCAGGAATAAACCCGGCGGGCTCGAGATACTCGCGCCCTCACTTCCAATTGTGACCAGATTTCTCCGGTCTCTCGATTGGTTCCGAGTTCGAGGTCGCTTGCGCGGTCCTCTCCCTTACGAAGCGGTGAAACGGAGTGCACCGAATCTGTCGCGGACCAAGGCGTCCTTTGCCCGACTCTGAACCGGGATCGGATGGCCAATGGTCATTTCAAGAGCAGTCGCCGTAAGGTAGACAACTACCCCCGCTCTATAGGAAACAATACAGTTTCCAGACTCCCCCGATTGTTAGTCGGAGAGCACAATCGATTGGCTTTCGCCGCTCGGTGCGCAGACCGTCCAGGAGCGCCTGAGGATTGTTCCCAGGGGAGACTGGTTGACCCAGTGTTGACCCGTGAGTGTGACCGACCCTGAAACAGAATGGGTCTTCGTGGCCAACTCAGCAAGGGCCCATTAGGGCCCATTAGCTTAGTTTGTGCACAGTGCGGAATTAGCTAATCGACTGTGTACTCCGACATATAACAAGGGGTGTCTGCAAACGACTTTGTTTCTTAGGCAGCTTGAGTGGCTCAAGAGTGGAGGACGAGTGGAGCAAGAGTGGAGGACCTGTCGTCTTCCACTCTTGAAATGACCATTTGGATACCTGATCCTGAGTTCAGGGCCATGGAACAGATGACATGGTCCGCGATATGTGAACCGCGAAGCTCTACTCTACAGTCCTCGTAAAGCAGTCTAAACTCCGAGTACACCGTTGCAATTATGACAATAGGGTGGGTCAGCAGAACTCCTTATACTTGCCACAGTATCGTCGAGAAATGAATTAAAGTTTGTTTCTTGATTCCTTTGAGTGTCGCTCTGGGCTGTCTTTGACCGAATAAAACGCAGGTTTGGTGAAGTGTCCTTTAATCTCCCCTTGGCCCACGCAATTTGGACAACGCGCACACCGAGCCGCTCTTCGTTAAACACTAAATTCAAAAATATACTCTAGCTGCATCCTGCCCGTTGACTTAATTAGGGATAACGCCTTCACAATCTTCTCATATCGTACGTTAAACTTATTTACTTATTTTGTTCTTTTGTTGCTGAGGGCATATATTAAATATATATATATATATATATATATATATATATATATATATATATATATATATATATATATATATATATATATATATATATATATATATATATATATATATATATATATATATATATATATATATATATATATATATATATATATATATATATATATATATATATATATATATATATATCGTTGCTCAGCCAAAGGAGGCGTATCAAGTCTTCCAATCCCCACCCACGCGCGATCGCATGGCAAAAGCTTCGATGAGTGTTTCACTGTGAAAGTTATTAGGGCATTCCCGGAAAATACACCGGAAATAAAACTTAAAACGTGGGAACTTGGACATATATGGGTACTAGGAGCTTGCCAGGGGTGCGGACTAAACGTCCAACACTGAGTGTTCCATTATTAACACACATCAAAACGAAATTAACATATTCATCGCATACACACACCCACACAATCCAACACACATACTCACACACACTCACCTCCCCACACATATGTAGTTCAAACACTTTTAACACACATGCTCTACAACTATTTTAAATATATTTTGTTAATAAAATTTTAAAAAATATGTATTTTTTTTAAATTCAAAATTAAACCATTTTAATTTAAATTCACATTATCATCCCGCCAAATCACCATTCTCCCAGTACCACAGAAGAAAAGCGGGTAGCCGTTGGTGACAGCAGCGGATGCCAGTATTCTTCTCGCCGCTGAGGAAGGAGCCACGGGCTCCGAAACGTTCGGCTAAGGTACTCAACTCTATCCCTTTTACTAACCAAAAACCCTAAAGTATATATATATATATATATATATATATATATATATATATATATATATATATATATATATATATATATATATATATATATATATATATATATATATATATATATATATATATATATATATATATATATATATATATATATATATATATATATATATATATATATATATACAATACACTCTTTGCTTAATGGACGTAAGGTCTCTTCCTAATTATCATTACACTATGATTAATTAATCTAACAAGTTGTTACATACCTTAGCCCATATTTGCTCTCCCGCCGTTATTTCGACCCGCCGTAATTCGACACTCCCTCGCTTGCCAGAGATGACCTTCCTTTTACGAAGTGAGACAATTAACATTCCTAGTTCCCTGTATTTGAAGATATTTTGCGGTACAATATGGACATACGACAGGAAGAGTTGAGGTAACCAGTTGAGGTATCCTGGTGGTTAAATCCAGATGGAGATATCCTACCAAAACTGGTAGCGAGGTGGCCCACTAGGCTACCTTCCTAGTGCCTCGCCATAAGGCGTTGGCCCTTCATGGGCAAATAATTAGCTATGTTGAATGGTAGCTTTGTACTAGTTTTCAAGTCGTCTACGGTCACTTCCGGGGAGACAGAACGATCATCATCGGTAAAACTTCCTGGGGTGATGGGTTCGCCAGTTGTAGTCGACACCTACAACTATTATTTTGGTTCCTAATGGTGCCGTGCAGCTTTGATGATGTTGGCCAAACTCTATGTCATCTGGCCTGCTCAACTCACGGTTGAACTCCTATCTGGTAGACTCCTCGTAGAGGGGCTTACCCTGTCAGGGCCGCTGTGAGTTTCCGCCATGGCTCTAACACTGCAATCGGAGGCGGTTGGGATGAGATGTGCGGATTCGGGGGAATATCTCGTTCGGAACTGGGTGGTTGATGCACTATCTGCACTTGCGGAAAAGCTAAGAAAACCCAACCGGCTAATAACCAGGGGCTTGGAGACGTATGTTTCCTATGACAGCGGAAGGTAGTGGTCGAAATGAAGTCTTCAACCCTTGAATCGATCCGTTGGCCACCCGATCCCGAGTGACCATGGCGGGCAAAGGGCGCTTATATTCAAACTGAATAACCGCTTACTTCAGATGGTATAATGATATGTGAGTCAATGGGCCCTTGATGAGTTGGCCACGACGACCCATTCTGTTCAGGGTTGGTCACACTCACGGGTCAACACCTATCCGACGACCTCCACGCATGAAGTTCGAGCCTGGGTAGGACTCTAGCCTTATGGTCAGTTTCCCCTGGAAATCAATCTTCTGGCACTCCTGTACGGTCTGCACACGGTGCGGCGTAAGCCAATCAACTCTGAACTCTGACTAACAGTCGGGGGAATCTGGAAGCAGTACTTTTTCCTATAGAGCGGGGGTGATTGCGGACCTTACGGCGACTGCTCTTGAAATGACCATCGGCTACCCGATCCTGGGTGAACAGCCGGGCAAAGGACGCTTTGGTCCGCGATAGATTCGGTAAACACCGTTTCACCGCTTCGTAAGGGAGAGGACCGTGCAAGCGACCTCGAGCTCGTAACCAATCGAGAGACAGGAGTAATCTGGTCACAATTGGAAGTAAGGGCGTGAGTGTAGGCCCTATAAAGTAACTACCACCATCCTTGTAATAATTAAATGTAAATACCATTGCAATATAAAGTTTTAAAAAATAATAAAATAAAAACCTAAGAGCGGATATATCATGCTCTTTCGGCAGGCAATATACGATTTCTGTTGGTACCACCTCGATACAGGTAATTCCTAGTGAGGTGGTAAACCACAAACTACCATTTCTGAATCTCTTTCCGAATTAGGAAGTAAATTGGAAAACTGTTTAATTAATTTTGAAATATTAGGCTAAGAGAATGTTTTTGTAATTAAATGTATTTTTATGGACTTAAATAAATAAAATAAAATAAATAAAATAAATCTCTAATATGATAAAAAAATAAAAATAAACTTTTATGTAGGTATAATAGTGAATTCTTGCCATGATTTTATAATTCAATATTTGTTAATGCCTTACCTTTCCATTCTATTAATTTAACTAACAGTCCTTTAAACAGTTAATGGCTAGTTAATGACTTCATTAGTTAGCATGCTATTTAGTCATTATCAAGCATGAAGTTTACTCGTATGTATAAGATTTAAATTAGGAGAGGAAATATTCTAAAGTTTAAATTTTATTCCACTCATATGGCTATATACGTACGTACGTATGTATGCCAACAGTTCGAAATGACCCTGTTTCATATTGGGGAATGTTCTTTGAACAATCAACTCTGGTATGCATCTTTGATGCTATCTTTTATTGGGCTGAATATTTATAATGAACAATGGATGACAGGTAAATTTCTACTTTCTGTTAATGTTAATCTTCTACTGAAAATCGGACAACATATTGGCCCGCATAACCTTATCCAGTTACTGGTATCAGTAGAATTTAAAGTATCCTTGAAGGCAGCTCGAATATTTATATAACTATTTTGTGTGGGTAACATAATTTGTAAATAAACATAATATACATAATTTTAAAAGTAAGATAATTAAATAAACATAATAAACATAATTTTAAAAGTAACGTTAGTTAATTATTATGTTTGTAAATAAACATAATAAACATAATTTTAAAAGTAACATAACTTGTTAATAATCAGTAGTAACAAAAGCCAATTTAATTTAACATAACATTTGTTCAATCATAATTAAATGTAAAAGTAAAATGTATATATGTAACGGGTGTTTTTTATAGAGGTATGGAGCTTTAAGTTCACAACACTTTTTTAACTGGCGGCCATTTTGTCAGCTGTCAAGTGATTTATGTTTAGTTTGGCTTGGCATTTCAACATGAATAGACTGACGCCTGAACAACGCTTCCAAATTGTGCAAATTTATTTTGAAAATCGTGGTTCTATGACACATAGGTACGTCTAATCAACATAATCAACCTAATCGTCCATCAGAGCAACTAATTCGATAAACTATGGAACGTTTTTGCACCGCGTTTACTCTAAATGATAATACGCATCTAAAAGATAATACGCAGAGACGTCGTACAGTGCGTTCAGAAGAAGTCATTGCTGCTGTAGTAGAGCGTAGCGTAGAGGAAGACCCGCATCAGTCTATCCGCCATCGTTCACAGGAATTGGATATGTGTCCATCCACTTTATGAAAGATTTTGCGGATAGATCTTGGTTGCGTGCAAGAATTGAAGCGACACGATCATCTAGCAAGGCGTAGATTCGATAAATGGGCCCAAAACAAGATTTCCGTTGATCCCGAAGCTCACTTTAGGTTGAATGGATACCTCAATAAACAAAACTGCCGTATTTGGAGTTATGATAATCCTCAAGTATATGTTGAGGCACCGTTACATCCAGAAAAACTGACTGTTTAGTGTGCTTTATGGGCTGGTGGAATCATTGATCCGTACTTCTTTAAAAACGATGCTGGTCAGAACGTTACAGTCAATGGTGACCGCTATAGAGCCATGATTACTGACTTTTTCGTTCATCAATTGAACAACTATGATGTGCAGGAGCTGTGGTTTCGACAAGACTGAGTAGCATGTCACACAGCTGGTGCCACAATTGATTTATTGAAGGAAATGTTTGGTAACCGTGTAGGGGAGAGCAGGTAGTATTCGTAGACTTTTTATTCTGAGCCTTATAAAAAAAATAATAGGTAGTTATTACAAAATTATTTTAATACTGCTTTATTAAGACTGCATAATATAAAACAGTCTTTTTTTCTCGAACTTTACTAGCACAGAGCTTTCTTCTTTATTGTTAACTAATATAACTTGGGTTTCATTCTCAATATCCGATTCTTCAGAGGACTCTTTGATAGGAGAACAAGATTTTTCTCCTAAACTCATATTACCGTCATCCTCGCAACCACTCTCATCCGCACTATCAGTCTTTATAATTGTCTTTAGCTTCTTTGGTTTAATTATCCCTAAAGTTTTCGTCTGTTCCTTTGTCTTATTTGTTGTATTTGTATCTGATAGTAAATTCAACGCTCTTATCTAGTAGAAGAGCATTCGTCCAGTATGAATCCAGTCCACTCATAATTGTACAAAGGTACCCCAACCCGAGAAATCGAAAAATTATTTTGGAAATAAAATTACCGTTTTAGTTAGGCTAAAATAACTATTTAAATATTAAACCAAAATTATAATAAATCATAAATTATAATAAGTTAAGGCATAAATTATAATAAATCACTTTTATCATTCGAGCATTACTAATACCAGCCATGCATGTTCGAAGATGTAGACAAAAAATATATAGCAGAGCTAAAACACGTATCGACTTGCTCTATCGAAGCCGGGCGGCCGCACTGTCGCCCCGTCCAGCAGGTAACCGGTGGGTATGAGTGGGAGTAACGCAAACAAACCCGAATGCGTCAATGTATTGGATAGCGTAGATTTCTCCACTGTACGAATACTCCGGGAGTTATGGGCCCTTGCTGAGTTGGCCACGAAGACCCATTCTGTTCAGGGTTGGTCACACTCACGGGTCAACACCCATCCGGCGGCCTCCACGCATGAAGGGTCTTTGGCCTTAAGGATAGTTCCCCCTAGGAGTCAACGAACAGTCGGGGGAGTCTGAAAGCAGTACTGTTCCCTATAGAGCGGGGGTGGTTGCGGACCTTACGGCGACTGCTCTTGAAACGACCATCGGCTACCCGATCCTGGGTGAACAGCCGGGAAAAGGATGCCGTTGTCCGCGATAGATTCGGTTTACACCGTTTCACCGCTTTGTAAGGGAGATGACCGCGCAAGCGACCTCGAACTCGTAACCAGTCGAGAGACCGGAGTAATCTGGTCGCAATTGGATGTAATGGCGTGAGTGTAAGCCCGCTGGGTAACATACCTTGTTATCTCGCGGATAAGGCGTTGGCCTCTTACGGGCATGTGGCGGAGCTTGATGGTGGACTGTTTTGTCCAAGTCTTCTGCGCTCACTTCACGGGAGATAGAACGAACAATCGTTAAAACTTCCTGAAGTGACGGGTTCGCCCATTGTAGTTGACAACTCTATTTCTATTTGTACTAATGCTAACTGTGTACGAAGCCTACCTGTTCTCCCTTAAGCTTATTATTTTAGGTTGGAGAATGCTAATAGATACACTACAACTGTCATTGTTTTGTGTAATATCCGTATATTTCAATATACTGCCATATTCAGCTGAAGCAGTTTTTAATTTTGAAAACGATCGATACGCTGGAATTCCACTATTTTTTATGTCGTCAACTCTATTGGATATTATGTGTATTATCTGGATGATTATTCACAGGTAAGACTTTTTGAATGATTATTATAGTTTTATGATGTGTATAAAGGATATTTATTTAATAAAATCTTCAATGTTTTTTCTATTACGGGCATCCACCTTGATAGTAATATATGGAGCCTATATCCGTATTAAACTAGAATTTGCATTCTGTATTTGGTCCCCCCAATACAACTTGTACAAGCAACGAAACGAGCGTATTCAAAAAAAATTTCTTAAAACACTTGTGCTTTAGGGAAAATAAATCTGCTGAATCGTACAAGAATAGATTACCTCTCTTTAAACTCATTATTTTCGTCTTGAAAATAGGCGTACAACCTACGATATGATGTTTCTCTACAATGTAATAAACAATATTATTGACTCGCATTATTCGGAATCCGCACCTATTTTATGTAAAGCATTCGATTCATTTATACGAAGCATTTATACGAAGCATTCCCTAATAAATAGATCTATGACAATTTATAACGATAGGTTCGGGTACATTGATATTTTTTCATCAGGTAAAAGTCACTTTAGGGAAACCATTAAAAAGACTTATCAGCCCTTTGACCCCACTTTTTCATCTAATGACTATTAATTCCTTAAACGGTTCACATGAATAGTTTTTTTTTATTTAAAAAATTTTTTTTTTGGTACAAAATAATTAATAATGATTATAACCTTAAAGTAAAATTTCATTTTTATTTGTTTTTTGTTCTTTCTCTGTCTATCAATAGATATATACGATATGTACGATACACATAGTATGTACGATACACATAGTATTAACGGTACGTAGATATGTACGATACACATAGTATTAACGGTAAATAGTGTTAACATATAATTAGTCATAGTTTTATTGTTATATTTTGTATTTGTTATATATAAAATAAAATAAAAGCAACGGTAAGGCGGCAGTGCTTACTTGGGCTCTTGCCTCCTGAACATCCTTGACGTCAGACCGTAACAATAAGATATTTATGAAACATATAAAACTGGTTACAATATGATCGAACCAAATAAACAAGACTACCCGATTGCAAAAATATGATGAATCTAGGATGGTTAAAGTTGAATACTTTCAGGACGGATTGATCCACTGGTGGTTCACGACGAATATTCTAGTAACTATCCATCTCCTGTGGTAGCTAAGGATTTAGTGCAATATTTTGTATGGGTACCCTGCATTTTGTGATTAAAGACTCATACTTAGCACACTAAGTGGATTTAGACCGGGAGACATCGAGAGCCCATCGCGGATGGCAGGGTGATGGGGAAGGGGAATTTGATTCTACCTCGCTTTACTTTGAGCCCTGTATATCTCGAATTATAGGCACTAAGGCAAGTGTAATATCTTTTTAGGACAACTCAATCATGAAAAAATAATTTTTGTAGTGAAAAATACACATAAATATACAAAAATAAAAAAATATTGATAAAATCCAAAAATCATTATCGTTTTTTTACATACATGAAATTTACTATTTAACCATAAGAGGTATTGATATGCCAAAAAATATATTGCCAAATAGACTGCCATGGTAAGTGACTAAAAAGAAATAGACTTCACTGTATGGCAGAGCAGTGTTTTTACGTTACGTAGAGATGGGCTTTGAGAATTTAGTTAAGTATTTATATGATTATTTATTTCCTGCTATAGGTGAGGGAGTTAAGAAAAACGAGGGCAAACGTAGTTATTATTATTATAACTATATTTTTATCGTTATTTTTTATTACTCTAATATATAAACATTATTCCCACACCGTACCTACCTATTTGTGTTTGCGCTTGGGTACATACTTTAAATACCGAATTATTCACTTTTTCTGCAATCTTACAATTTCCCCAAAAAAATAACAGTAAGTAGTATATACAAGTACATACATACCCACAATTACCTAATTTTATAAAGGTTGTTTTAGCCATAATCTAGAGAATCCTTTTGTCGACCAGTCTCCAGACGTGTAAGAACATACTGAAGTTGTCGATGCAGTATCCAAGATAGAAGGTGTCAAAAAGCACTACTTACGTTTTGTAAAGATATGACACTCAAACTCTAAAAAAAGTTGGCTAGATCCAATCTAACTTATTATTATCCTCATCTAAACACGTGTTAAAAAGAGAGTGAGACCAAAACGAAAGCTAAGATAAGAACGACTGCCTTAAGAACGACTGGTACATTCAGCAATCTTTTTATTGCAACCTTTGAGCATAGAGCAGAAGGAGATCAAGAATCATTATTTTCTCACGAAAACCAAACTAGTCCTCCCGCACTTTATTCGGTGGGTAAATTTCGATCTGTGCTGAAAAAAAGGTAAATGATTTTTTGCTTTTGCCAACTATTATTGTTTTCCATGAACATGTATTGCTTTTTATCAAGAAATAAATTCGTTGTTTAGTTATCTGAAAATGGTATCCCACTTGCCCTAGTTCGAGAGATACAGGGCTCAAAGTGAAGCGCGGCGAAATCAGTCTTCTCCCTCTCCCTCCGCCACCCGCGATGTTGCTCTCGATGGCTCCCGACCTAAACCCACTAAGGTCCTAGGAACAATTGTGCCAAGTATGAGCCTTTTATTATAAAATGCGGTTATATCTCACTAAATCCCCAGCTATGAGTGAAATAAAAACTCAGGACGTGGATTAACCCAAAGGTGGTCACGCCGCCCATACATGTTATATTGGAAATAAGACAATAGCCGACAGGGAACCATTTGGTTATTGTATGGCGCGCCCCGAAGAAGCGACTTACAAATACAACGGTGTATAAATGACTAAAATCAGATTTAACCCGTTGAGTATGAGTCAACCAAATCTGGTCGCGAAACAATTATCCGTTGAGTACGAGTCGACAAAATCTGGTCGCGCGTTTTTTTCACTTCTTTGACGTTCTCATATTTAATCATAATTATCTAATTGTTTTACAAAATGATATTTCAATATTCTATATTCGAAATTTCAATGCAATCATTGTGCAGTTGTTCTTTTTATGATTGGCGTAGTAGTTTCGTAGTTATAGTAATTTAAGTCGAGCGCCGTCGATGTCGCCGAAAATCCTGCAGATGCATCCATGAAAATACCCATTTACTCCAAGGGTTAATTTAGACAGTTACGTTTTTAAAAGACGCACAGTATTATGTGGAAATAATACTATAATGTGGCATTAAAAACAAAAAATAAACTATTGCGAATGCAAAGAAACGAATGAGGAAAAGGCATGTATTAAAAAAAAATTGTTATAATTTCACGCATTACAGATAGACAGATTTTTCTGGCACACCTCACAGGCCATCAACTTTTTAGCCATTTTAGCATTTTCTTTGATACTGTGTTTCTAACAGAGGATTGTACCAGCTTAACGTCTGTAGGTGAAATCGGCTCTAGCTCACCAATGCGTCATGTCAAGAGTTGTCGGATTGCCAGGAAAAGTTTCGCTTTAATCTACTACAACTTGACAGTTTTAATCTACTACAACTGACAGGCTTTCGCGGGGTCAGGAAATACAGTAATACACTTTTTGTTGGCGTCTACATACCTAGTGATATGCCCCGACATTTTTAGTATTGCATCTTGTGTTCCCATATTGGATCTGAAGCCGTATTGGTTTTCGGATCGCATGTGATTGGTTTTTAGGTGATTATAGAGTTGTGTATTTACTATTTTTTCCAAAATTTTGGCTAAAGCATTAGGTACTGATATCGGTCGAAAATTTGAGGGATCAGTCTTCGGTCCATATATGTTTAAAATAAATTGATAATATTATATTAATTAATTAGATTTACAATTTTATATTACATCCTTTACGGGCCTAAATAATCGAGCTATATTTTGTCGATTATAAATAATCGAATCTGTTTAGCATCTTACTTATTCGACCTGTCACGCCCTTGACGTATGGTAAGAATGCTCTTATCTGCTCGGTTTCTGAGTTTCGTCTGTATTAGATCGTGTGCGTGTCTCGTGATATTTTCTTTATCCATTTTTTCTAAGGACATCGTTGACATGTTCCATCTCCTTCGGAAAATGTTCAGTGTCGCATAGATCGCGTGCTCGATTCACGAGCGACGTTTGCACTGAACGTAGATGGTAGGGATGATGGTGTGAGCTTGCATGCAAATATCTGTCCGTATGTGTGGGCTTCCGATATACCGTATGTCCGAGAGTATTGTCACTTCTCCTCGTCACTTTGACATCCAAACATGGTAAGGAGCCGTCCTTCTCTACTTCATAGGTGAATCTGAATTTTGGGTGTATGGAGTTTAGATGACCCAGGAATTCTTTCACCATTTGAATGTTGCCTTTCAGGATGGAGAAGGTATCGTCCACGTAGCGAAGCCAGAGAAAGGGGCTTAAGTTTGGAGGTTTTTATAATAAACAGCACAATACACTATAGTTTTTTTAGTTGGTCTGAGGTATTTTCTCCTTTCATTTTGTAACGGATTCATGGACGTGATGTTATCAGCACATCGCAAACCGTTTTTATTACATACAATTAATTGACTTTTACAGGAAGAAAATCATAAACATAGTCGAAATGGCGAAAAGAGAAGTTGAACTATTTCAGGATTCGGAGAAAGAAAAAAACGCATATTACGTTGCTATGAAAGATATCAAAACAATATCCTTGGCCTACTTTTTGGCAATGTTTTCATCAATAATATGTTTTATGTTTGACATTGGTTTTACTAAAGGATCTGTAAGCAATATTCGAATGTTTAAGCCGATCGGTAAGTAAATATAATTTTTATATTTGATATTCATTACACTATTTGATTTAGTAAAAAAATACACACTCTTTGGTGTCAAGTGATGAAAACCTTAATGTTATACAGCACATTGAAAATCTGAGCTGTAAGTTATAGTCAGTTAAGTATTACAATAAAGGTTCGATTTCTAGCTGTAGAAATGAACATCGAGTATATTATTTATTCTTGTTTCAGTTCATAGAAAAGCTATGGCATTTTTTGTTTTTTATTTAAAATCATGTTTTAAAAAAGCAGGTATCCAGAACTATTTCTGGGTCAAAGAGGGTGATTTATGCACTGCTGGCACTTTTATTATCTTAGTTATATTTTTATTTATAATTTTGGTTGACTATCGTACTATCGATAATGACTCCCGATTATTCATTTAATTTATAAATTTGATTTCCTAGTTCAGCGTTGGGCAAAGTACGGCCCGCAGGCCAACTCCGGCCCGAAAAGGGCATTAGCCGGCCCGCCAGCAACGACTCTTTTAAAAAAGAGTATTTAAATATTAAAGATGTTCGGGATTCAATTTGACAGTATGATATGGTATATTTTATAATTGTATGTAGAAAGGCTAGTTAACAGACTTTCCACGATTAAAATCGTTATCACCAGTGTAAAACAAATTCAAATAATTAAATCGATTCAATTTCAAGTGTGAAAACAAATTCAATTAATTCATTAAAATTTTTATGAATCTTCACAACGATACCAGGTTTCAGGATTTTTAAAAAATCTGCCATTTTTATGCGTTTTCTCAATGTCTTTAAACGTAGACTCGAAGAAAGTCCTGCTTGAATAACAGCTGGAAATGATTAAGTTGCAGTGTATAATGATTGAGATATAGATTGAGATTGAGAATTGAGGTTGAGATTGAGATTGAGATTGAGATTGAGAATTAAGATTGAGAATTGATTGAGATTGAGATAATGATTGAATTGCAGTGTAGCACTCATTTGAAACAGCTTTTCTTAAATTCAACAAAAAAATATTTTTTTAAAGCACTGCCCAAAGCACAATTTCCAAAGCTTGATGCTCATGTCCAGAAAGTTATAGCAATATTTTTGCCGTCGTACGTTTGCGACTAAACGTTCTTCACTATGAAGATGCGAAAAAAACAGTCTTTGATGCAGGCTAAATGACGAACACCCTTTTTCACTGTTAAAAATATCAACGTCTCAGCTCGAACCTGCTTATGCGGACATTATGACCAATCAAAATCAGTTCCATGTGTCACATAGACGTCCCATACAAGTGATTAAATTAGGCAGTTTCCTTTTTAGAGTACACCTATCTGTAACTTTCAAAATAAATAATAAAGAAAAATTCAAAACAAAACACATATTTAGTTGTAATTCACTCCAGCCGCCCCCCCCCCCCCGTGAAATTTGTTTTACTTTTCTGACCCCTCGTGGAAAAGTTTGCCCACCACTGGCCTAGACTATTGATACTTTTCAACGTGAGTTATTAGGCACTGGTTGATTATTAATTATTTAAATTCGCTTAAGTAATTTATATTGTACAGCGATACCTTATTATATTTGGTCATATGAAATTTTGCAGTTATTATTTATTGGTGTAAATAATAACTGTACCTACACTTATTTTATTATTTGATAAATCTGTTATTAAATAAATTATTATAGTAATTATTAAATAAGTATTTATTTTTTAATTTTATATCCAAATATCGAGTTTTTTTTGCCGCGTTGTATTGTTTAGCCAAATCGTAGAAAGAGCTGTTAAGCTATTTTGGCAAAAATAACTCAACAAGTGATACAGTAATTTATATAATATTCGCGAATTCTTATTTCGCCTAGAAGTATTATTTCTAGTTAACAAATAATTGTCCTATATGCCATTACTGTGTTTAAAAATTTCTAATGTATTCGCTCTTATTTTATTATACAACTACGTACGACACGACACATGGCGAATATCTCTAAATACACTAAAAAAAACAATTCACCAATGACTCAATTCAATTCATGACAAATTCTAAAACCGTAATTATGATAGATATGCAAAAAGGGCGTAGTATATTCCATTCGTAGAAGCGATCATCAAGAAATTAGGTTATGACTGTATACAATTTAAAAGTAACGATAATAATATTCGTCATTACTAATATAATACGTATATTACAAAATTATTCCTCGAAAACTTTTGAGTCATTAGTAAATAGTGACTTAGGGGAAACGATGCTTTGCTGTAGCTTTTTGACTTAAATGATTGTCTCATTCTACAAATTGGCAATGAATTAATTAGGTTTTGTAGCCACATACCATAATCGTAAAAAAATAATGTCTTCTTTTATTATTTATAGGTTTGACACCAGTAGACATATCTCCCAACTACGAAATATTGTTGATTATATTTGAAATACATCCACTTTTCATGCTGATGTGTCGCTGTGGATTTCTAATAACTTACTCAACTCTGATTGGTCACTGTTGCTGTCAGTTCAGAGTTCTAAGCTGCAGAATGGAAAACGTAATCGAAAAAATGTCAAATCCTGAAGTAACAGAAGATCAAGTTAAGAAGATACTCAAATCAACAGTTGACAGTCACTGTCTATTGATAAAGATGATTTCTAATCTGAAAGTTATCTATCAGCTGATAATGGCCTCAAACGTGTGCTTCGTTGTTACTTTTCTTATACGTTCCTTTCTAGTACAGAGTAAATACTCGGTAGTAATTTTATTTCCCCCCTTTTTCCTTCTCTTTATATATTCTCACATAAGCGAACTCCTAAACACCGAAAGAGACAACTTTCGTCGGTCTATCTATATGGCACAATGGTATTTGACTTCTACGCTACATCGCAAGAATTTATATTTTATGATACTAATGGCGTCTAAACCCTCGTTTCTAACAGTAGCGAAAATGACGGATTTATCTTTAGAAACTTTTCAGACTGCGATTAATTTCTGTTACTCAGGTTATGCTTTGATAAATTCTAAGAATTAAATATAGTAAACTAGCTGACACGTGCCCACTTCGTTGGGCGGTAAAACTTTTTACCTGTGATGATATTATGAGTGTGGTTTGTTTAGTACTAAGTGCTATGATTTATTTCCTGACTGCCAAAAAAAAGGTTTTATTTTTACTGCATACGAATGTACGTATTTGCATGCCAATTTGACTAAAATACCGTTATTTGTGAGTGTCTTCTTGTGAGTGTCTTATTTGTGAGCGTATTATCTCTTTAACTATTTATGCTGTAAAAGGGAAATTATTTGCAATAAAAGGGAAAGTCTTTTGTTTTAAACACTTGAGACAATAAATTTACTTATTTTGATAAGAATTCATAATTGTTGATTATTTGACCAATAAACATGACCTAATGATATACATTATTTTTTAAATATAAAATACTACTTTTTGTGACTTAAATATAAAAGTTAGACATATGCTGTCGCTGACTTTTTTGTAGGCATTATCAAGCTCTACAACTTTTCTCCAGAACTTAATCATATATCTCTCATCGTTAAGGCAGCGTTAGTTAGAAACGTTTTCGTTCGACCGCCTATTCTACGACACTTTGCAAATCCCATTACCACGAAAAAGTCTTTTCTTTTTCGGAATAATATATAGCCTATGACACTCACAAATAGCGTGGCTTTCTATTGGTAAAAGAATTTTAAAAATCAGTTTAGTAGATCTAGAGATTACTTACTACATCATCACAAACTTTACCTCTTTATAAGATTAGTATAGATGAAAAGCTATTTATCCTGGTATTGGCAGACCATGAAAATACTCCCACTTTTGTTGTTGTATTAGTGTTAGACAGCCGCACCTTATTCCACCTCTAGATAACTGTAACATTCAATGGAGGATGGACTCTAGAACAAGGAATAACTGTTAGTAGCCCTCTAATGATTGCTGATAAAGATTCAATTGATGAAAACCAACTTATCTGGTCTTTATAAACTATGGACTTTTACACGTTTCTACAGATTCTCTAGCTGTTGTTTTGGTATTGGGCAGCCTCTTCTCTTTCCGCCTGTAGTTAACAATAACAATCAATGTAGGGTGGATTATAAAACCAGAAATAGATTGTAATATCTCTTTGGTTGGTTATTAATGTATCAACTGGATTTTTCGACAAAAGCCGTCCTATGCCGGTGCTGATTTTTCGACAAAAGTCGATGATATTTCTAAGTCCGAACATTTTTTAAAAAATCAATGAAAAAATCAAACAAAGAGAAATTAATTGATAATAAGCTGCACGATCATGTTAACTTACACATTATCCAATCGCAAAACGTTATAATTACATGAATAATTATTTATAAGAATATTATCAAAATGCTTTAAATGCATATATCTCAACGAATAAACAACTGTTTTAATTTTGCCTGTTAAGGCCAGAAATAACATAAATTTACATCCTTTTCTTTAGTGTTATCTCTAGTTAACTAGGGGCGGAAAAAAGTGTCGCAGCCTTCGTCGATTATTATCAGAAAACTTATCATCCATTCAATAGTTATATATTTTTGTTAGTATAAGTCATTATATTTTTGTTTTCATTTTAATGTTGGATTATTACCGTTTTCATATTTATATTTTTTTTAAGTTGTTTGACATGCCTATATCAGAAATATTTAAATATAATTTAGAAATTCTGTTTTTTAATATATTTATTCCATCTTCTTTAGCCTAAAGTTCAAATGTACTTAATTATCTCCTCACATGTAATTATCTCTTCACATAGATTTTAACACAAATGAGTTTAAATAAATGTTTTACGTAATAATTAATTACCCATTTCTTATTTACGATTTCACCAAAACCCAAATGTCCCGTCTGGATGCACTGATGACAGCTAGTTTAAAATCCTGATTGTCCTTAGCCAAACCAGCTGACCCATCGACTCTCTTCAGATCCAAACACAATTTCGGGCTAGCTCTAAAACTGCTCTCTCTCTGCTCTACGCCAACTCTAAACAAAAAATTGATTCTAAGCAATTCCAAGGATCCGGCGATATCAAAGCACGTCATAAGTGACCGTAGTGAGTCAAATGACCTACAAGCCCTCATAGACTTTTACAAAAAGTTCCTTGCTGGAATCAGCTACAACGCGACGGCAATGGTCTAGGGTATGGAAGTACAATCATGAGCGATATGGACTTAAAGAAATCTCTCTTGCAGAGAGATTACGACAGCAATAGTATGGCTCACAAAATCAATATCCTATTAATATTATAAACGCGAAAGTTTGTATGTATGTATGGATGTTTGTTACTCTTTCACGCAAAAACTACGGAATGGATTTTGATGAAACTTTACAATAATATAGCTTACACATCAGAATAACACATAGGCTATAATTTATAAAGATATCGTGCGAATTGTCTAAAATATAACGATAACTGTCAAGTAAGTAGGAAAACAATCGAAGAAATTGACATTCGAAATTTAAATTCTATCCTACTATCCTAGTAATCCTACTATATATATCCTTCTAGCCGTGTTCGGCCATAGCGACTGCATTGTAGATTCTAGTGACTTCTTTAGTCTTCTCAGAGTCCACTGTTCGGCAGCAGGCTATATTATAGTGCACAGGTGGGCGCGCGACCACGGGTGCACTCTCTCTTCCTCCCTCTTCTGAACCCGATGGAACGGAGACCGTTACGACCAGAGAAAAGTTTGGATGCAGATACAATAAAATAAATTAATTAATCGCCAACGCAGCAATGGCTGTCATTGTTAAATTGCAGAGCTATTTTTTCGGATTTAGTTCGTTTTTCCACACTGTAATTTATGAAATTGATAGTTATGGCTTGTGGCGATGTTTAAGGTATTTCTGGAGCTATTGTAGAGATGTCCGGTGACTTATTGGTAGTTGTTATAGTAGGCGGTGATGTAGAAGATGCATTATTGGATTTATCCTGGTTTTCTGATGATCTCGTGTTGTTGCTCATGGGGCTGTGTTGAATACAGCATACAGTCTCTTGTTCCGACATTATACAAAATTGTGATAGTTTCCCTTTTTAAATCCCCGTCAGTTTTTGGACAATTTTCCGGCGGTAGACATACTCCTAAAACGCCATTTATTTCACATGACTCTTCACGGCAGTGTATATGCCAGGTACTTCCGCAAGGGCTCTTTCCAATACTGGTAACGGCGATTATGTTGAAGAGGCATTGGTTGTCAGCTATCGTCACTTGCAGAGGTCCACCACTATCGCCTCCACAAGAGTCTCGTCCTCCTTCTAAGCTTCCAGCGCACAATTGATCGTCCGTTATACCTTGTCGTAACCTCTTTCTGAGAGTCTTTGCATATAGTCTTCGACAGGTCGGCTGGTCAATCAAATTCACCACCACCTTCAGTAAGTCGTCAGATGTATCTTCAGCAAAGTCGAGCTGCCCCCAGCCAGTATAATATTATAAACGCGAAAGTTTGTATGTATGTATGGATGTGTGTTACTCTTTCACGCAAAAACTACTGAATGGATTTTGATGAAACTTTACAATAATATACCTTACACATCAGAATAACACATAGGCTATAATTTATAAAGATATATGGTTTTCTATCATCATTATGACAATTTTCCATCACCACGCGGGTGAAACCGCTGGGCGCAGCTAGTATATAATAAATCTAATAAATCACAAAATCAATTCAAATACTTACATACTGTGATTTTTATGGAATATAAAAACCCTTTGGCTATAAACTTTATTTAATAGAGAATATATCGCACCTTCCGGTTAAAAAAAACCGGTTATGGTGTTTCTAAATGAAAAATATCGCCATTTCTCATTTTACACTGCCAAAAACAGTTATAACTGTTACATCTTTTGGGAGTGTAAAATGAGAAATAGCGATATTTTTTATAAAGAAACACTGTAATTGGAATTTTTAAAGTTATTACTTTATTTGATCGGAGGTGCGATATGTTTTATAAAATAATATTGATAAAACTTATGGACTTGATATTATTTTCAGCGATTAAGCGCATACCGCAGACTGGTAATTCTCAAAGCGTTTCTCCGTTATACCTAGAATATATTACCAATCTTGTCTGCTGGCGGTGAGCAGCATGTTTGTCGAGTAGCAGCGTTTGCCTTTTCCTCGGTTCGAGTCGCCACTAACTCCAACTCCAAAGACGGTGGGTGATGCGGGCGTTCCGTGGGGGTAGGTACCAAGCCACGGGAGCACCACAGTGTCGACACGTTGGGAGCTAATGGGCCCTGTTAGAGTTGGGCACGAAAACCCATTTGTTCAGGGTCAGGGGAGCTAACGGGCCCATGATAAGTTGGCCACGATGACCCATGTGTCCAGGGTCGGTCACACTCACGGGTCAACACCCATCCGACGGCCTCCACGCGCGGGGTGCGAACCTGGGTAGGACTCTGGAAACAGTTTCCCCTGGGAATCAAACCTCTGGCGCTCCTGGACGGTCTGCGCACCGTGCGGCGCAAGCCAATCGATTGTGCACTCCGACTAACATATTGAGATGTCAACTACAACGGGTGAACCCGTCACCACAGGACGTTTTAACGATTCGTCGTTCTATCGACCTGCAGTGAGCGTAGAAGACTTAGGACATAACAATCCGACGTCTAGCTACGCTACAACCCGTAAGAGACCAACGCCTTACCGCGAGTTAGCCAGGAATAAACCCAGCGGGCTCGAGATACTCGCGCCCTTACTTCCAATTGTGACCAGATTTCTCCGGTCTCTCGATTGGTTCCGAGTTCGAGGTCGCTTGCGCGGTCCTCTCCTTTACGAAGCGGTGAAACGGAGTACACCGAATCTATCGCGGACCAAGGCGTCCTTTGCCCGGCTCTGAACCGGGATCGGATGGCCAATGGTCATTTCAAGAGCAGTCGCCGTAAGGTACACAACCACCCCCGCTCTATAGGAAACAATACAGTTCCCAGACTCCCCCGACTGTTAGTCGGAGAGCACAATCAATTGGCTTGCGCCGCACGGTGCACAGACCGTCCAGGAGCGCCAGAGGTTTGATTCCCAGGGGAGACTGGTTGACCCAGTGTCCTACCCAGGTTCGCATCCCGTGCGTGGAGGCAGTCGGATGGGTGTTGACCCGTGAGTGTGACCGACCCTGAACACATGGGTCATCGTGGCCAACTCATCATCGGCCCGTTAGCTCCCAGGACTCCGACTGCAGGTCTGCCGACTGCAGGTCGATAAAACGACTAATCGTTAAAACCTCCTGTGGTGACGGGCTCGCCCGTTGTAGTTGACAACTCAATATGTTCAGGGTCAGTCACACTCACGGGTCAACACCCATCCGGCGACCTCCACGCATAAGTGCGAGCCTGGGTAGGACTCTGGCCTGAGGTCCAGAGTCCTAGCCTGAGGGCCTGAGGAACGGTTTGCGCACCGTGCGGCATCAGCCAATCGATTGTGCATTGTAACAAAAACAGCTTTGTTTTCCACGTCTTTGTGCCGTGTAGGTTCGCCGAACCTGTAATTCATGGTTTCCCGATGTTTTTTATGTTTTCTGGTGGTTTCTGGCTGTTTCCGATTATTTCTACCTTACTTTGACAAACATAAACAATGATCGCGAACTTTCGTAAATGTCGGGTTTGATAGATTAGGATGCGCCGTTTTCATGCGATAGTGTCGGACATCGCAATTTCATTTATTAAAGGCGATACTGGTCGAACAGAATGCCCCTATATTCGGTCTGTCTGTCAAGCTCGGCCGGTTCGAATCAAGATGGCGAACAAGAGAGGTTGCAGAAAATTGATCAGAACAGAATCAAAAACCGCCGTGATCAGCTGATTGCTGACGTGTGCATCAGGAGGTGTTTTTTTCTTTTTTATGTGAAGCGTTCGTGATTTATCTGGTGACAATTTACTTTCATTTGGGGTTAGTTTTCACGTAGGATCGGAACAGTTTTAATGGATTCTTTTAACTTGCCGACGTATTTATCACGTAATGTGAGTGGTTAACCTCACACTTCAATCTCACTAGATTTTTTGCCTCCATTTGAAGAAAATAGCTCACCATTCTTTGGTAGAGCACGTGTGTTGTCGGCAAGCGCGACACGAAGGGATAACGGTTATCTTCGCAGAGTGCACCATTATGCTAAAAAAAAATAACTTTTTCATACCTGCGTGTTTTTATTTTGTGTTCGTAGTTAAAAAGATTTTCTGTGAGCCAAATCAATATAATAGTGTGAGCGCATCATATTGTGAGCACATCAATATTTAGCCTACCCTCTAAAATGTTTTTTTCTTTTTAGTGTAACTGGGATTAATATTTTTTTTTCTTTGGTTTATTTTTGAAATTAGTTTCCGTCTTTGCTATAAAAGAGGCGGTGGCGTCCATAATATATATTTTTTTATTTCAGTGATTTTGCCGTGTTTCTTTAAAACACGGTTGGTTATAACTTTCCAGTTATAACCAGTTATAACCAACCATTCTGACTGACAGTCGGTGGAGTCTGAAAACAGTACTGTTTCCTATAGAGCGGGTAGTTGTTCACCTTACGGCGACTGCTCTTGAAACGACCATCGGCTAACCGATTCCGGGTGAACAACCGGGCAAAGGATGCCGCGGTCCGCGATAGATTCGGTAGACACCGTTACACCGCTACGCCAGGGAGAGGACCGTAACCAGTCGAGAGACCGGAGTAATCTGGTCGCAATTGGAAGTAAGGGCGCGAGTGTAAGCCCGCTGGGTAACATACCTGGTTATCTCGCAGATAAGGCGTTGGCCTCTCACGGGCATGTGGCGGAGCTTGACGGTGGACTGTTTTGACCAAATCTTCTGTGCTCACTTCACGGGAGATAGTTCAATCGTTAAAACTTCCTGAGGTGACCTGTTCGCCCGTTGTAGTTGACAACTCTATTGTCGATTTATTCACTTAGCTGAGATATATTCTTACAAACACTTAAATCAACTTTTTATAGTTGAACTTTAGGGTTTCGTAAGGAAAACTTGAAATTCATCAGTTTCCCTTATGTGTCTATCTGTTTTAACTATTGTATAATAAACAATAAAAGTAATTATATCGAAATTCGCATAAAGGTAATTTTTAAAGTCGTATCTGCAATATAATATACAGGTACAATAAGAGATACGCCTAATATAATATATTGTACAGTATAGAAGTGTGTGTCTTCCTATTATTATAGAAATGAGGCCTAGGACTGCCAAACGCAGCTACAACTGGTAAAAAAAATATTTCAAATGGTTCACTATAAAAGAATTATTGAAATATTGCTTAAAAATTAAGCTATTTAAAAGGATTTCAACAGATTTTTTGAAAAATGGACAGGTAATTAGCAGGTTTCGATCCGTCGCTCGAATTCCAAAATTATTTATTAAAAAATATCTTAAGAAAGGTCATTTAGGTGCTTAGATACTTCAGTTCATCGAACAATGTTTTATAAAATTTTTACAAGTTTTCACTACCTTCGTATACATTATTATAATTGCCATTAAATTTATCATGATATCATTACAGTCAAATATAATTTCCCCGTCTCTTGTGGCAGTGATTTCAAATGAGAAATGATCTATCTACATTATACGCAAAAAATGTATAAATATACTAGTTAATTATTGTAATTAATAAAAAATAAACAAATACTCAATGTATGGTATGCAAAAGTTTAAACTAAGTATGTATTTTTTATTGCAATTCGTGATACTAATATTCTAATTATTGCTATTTATTTGACTTGACTATGACTGGATGAGAAAAAAATATTTCTTCCGCTCCCCGTAATAATCAGAAAAAAAGATATTTTTGACCCTTTTAAAATTTTCCTGAGTTAGGTGCGACAAGCGATTTATAGGACTGCTGGATTTCACATCGTCAGTTTTAAAGCTGGAGTAGATTATATAAAGTGCCTACAGGCATACAGACAGGAAACGAAGTAGCATAAATAGTGTCCTTTTTGTATGTTTGGTGTGGAATCTTCAATCATTTGTTTTTGAAATGTGTTGCACGATTTTTTTATTCTATTTAAATACCTAATTATCATTGTAATTACTCAGATTTTAATTTTAAATCATAATAAAATACTAATAGTTATATTAAATCATTATCTATGATATATTTGAATAAGTTAAGAGTAAAAAGACATTTTTTAAAACAAGCTTTTATTAAAATGCTCTGTTCTGAGCCAACCATAAGTGCAGCAGCCCTGTTGCAGTGAAAGTTAGAATGGGCCATCATTAAACGAGTGTAAGAAATTTTGTGTCTGTGCTGTTGACCGTCGAGGAGTCCCCTCGTCGGGAGCCAACCCTGGATTCAGCAGCCATGTCATAGTGAAACTTAGAACGGGCTGTCATAATTGAATGCATATACAACATTTCGTGAGGTTGAGGAGTTCCCTCGTCGGAAGCCAACCCTGGGCGCAGCAGCCATGTCA
The DNA here is from genome assembly GCA_944548615.1 of Micropterix aruncella. Taxonomy (NCBI): domain Eukaryota; kingdom Metazoa; phylum Arthropoda; class Insecta; order Lepidoptera; family Micropterigidae; genus Micropterix; species Micropterix aruncella. The sequence goes on along the minus strand of OX155972.1, from coordinate 9,833,097 downwards.
TGGTGCACATTAGAACGGACTATCATAATTGAATGCATACACAAAATTTCGTGACTGCTGTTGACCGTTGAGGAGCCCCTCGTCGGGAGCCAACCCTGGGCTCAGCAGCCATGTCATGATGAAACTCATATGTGCGTTCATAATTGAATGCGTTTACAAAATTTCGTGTCTGTGCTGTTGACCGTTGAGGAGTCCCCTCGGCAGGAGCCAATCCTGGGTGCAGAATCAGGTCATGCATACCATAAAAATGCATTGTCATCGGAACTGAACCAATATTTGAAATGTCAACTTAATAGAATAATAGGAAGTGGTTTTAATTCTGCTTGCAAGATTTGACCTAAACAAATATACTGACAAACATTGCAAGGTAAATACAAGGTTGTAGAAATAAAGTTTCGAGAATTTCAAAAATTGTTTTAAACAAAAAATCGATTATATATTCATTTAAAGTTATACCAAACAAGACAAAACCGATTCGATTAATCATATTCATTATCTGCACTCCAACACAAACTGATTTTATCCGGTCAGTGTTCTCTGTACGGGTTCAAATGGGCTCCTTCCAAAACAGACGGCTATTGTGCATCTATCGCGTGATCACAAAACAGCCAATATTACTGCGTATATGGGTCTTAAAAACCATGATACGTAGAAAGAATTTTATTTTTAATTTATTGATTTCATCACGGCGTAGCAAGTGTAGCAGAATTTAATCGTACTCTGGAATGTTTTTAGAGACAAGTTAGACATTTTCGCTATAGTCAGAAATGATGGTTTAGAAGCCATGAGCATTATAAAACACAGTTCTCTTCGATAAAGGGCCGATGTCAAATACCAATCAGATATGTAGACGGCCTTATGGAAGTTCTCCCTTTCGGTGTCCAAGAGTTCGCTAATATATGAAGACATAAAAAGTAGAAATAATGGCGTAGCCATATTTCCTATGAAAGAATTACCCTGAATGAGGAGCGAACGAGTAATCGTCGTCACTAAGAAAAATGTATTGAAAGCTACAATAATCTTGTAAATGCCTTTCAATTTTGCAATCATGGATATTAGCAAACAGTGGCTCTCAACTGTTGTTATTGTAAGGGCTTTAAGGGAACTTTCAGACGCTTTGCAATTTGCCATCTTTTTGACCGTCTTTTGAACTCTGAAGCTTAACACTTTAAACTGTGAGCAGCAATGGCCAAGAAGTGATATGAAAGTTATTATAATTCCACAGCGGCACAATGAAGACAATATTGTTAATATCGCGACTATTAGAGAGATTATTTCGAAGTTTGGAGAAACGTCAGTTGGCATCAAACCTGAAACATTAAATAATTAATACGACAAAATATGTTAAAATTGTAATATTTCTCATGCATTTATTATGCATTCTGTAATTTTAGAATTCTGTAATTATTTATTCTTAAAATGTTTTTTTCATTCTTTAACTATTTAATTTTTCTAAACCTTTATTTCTTGAAATATTTCATATTTTAATATCCTTATTAAAATTCAAAATTCAAAATTGCACATTGGAAAAATGTAAGTGCACGGATTTTTCGCTAAGTAAACCCGGAATATAATTGCAAAACTAAAAAAGTACAATATTAAACCTTAACAGCTTGTAAAACTAATATGTTTGATTTACAATGTACTCTAGAAAGTTCGTATTTAGTCTGATTTTGGAAATATGAAATTAAATGAAATATTGTCGATATTAAATTTAGTTCAACAATAAGAATTTTGAAATGCTAATAGGATACTCACCAATAGGGCGGAATGTTGGTATATCAGTAATATAACCGCTCTTCGTCAATATGGGAAAAAGGATAAAAAATAATATCGTGGCACATGTGGATACAACGATTGCAAATGATATTATTTTTGTTCTTTTCATGCCATCAAAATAAGCCATATTTTCATCTGCCGAATTTGAAGATCGTTCAACTTCGAGCTGAGATAATTCAACTAACTTCAAAATGTCGTTCCTATATAAAATCAAATTAATTATTACACGATTTAAAAATATGTAGTTTTTCGTTACAAGTTTTTAAACGATATGCGCATGTTAAGGTTTTGAAACTGTAAATTTTATATGTCCGGTTAAAAACTTAATTATGTATTAATAAATTACCTAATAATAATTAGTAACATTTTTGATAAATAGCCTTAAAAAATCTTAAAGCCAAAGAGAAGATGTAGTTAAATAATTCATAAATATGGCAATGGATGAAAGTAATAAAATTGAAAAGCGAAAAGTGAATTTAAAAAAATAAAACGCTTGTAAATACCTTAATTGCATTTAGTTTAAAACATTTTATATATTACTTGATATTGAAATATACCTATAAATGATGATCCAAATAATTTGAAAAATATCAATGACAGTAGTAAGCACAAAAAACAACGGAATCGCGTCAAACAAAGTACTTCCAAGATTAAATATCGCTCGTATCTCAAATGGTAATACGCCAATATATACAGAAAAACCACACAAGAGCATAATGAGCGTTATATCTTTTAAAATCCTCCAACCTAAAATGAATTTTATGTATTACCGGAAATTCTAGTTTAAAATATTGCATTTTTTGTATATACCTAATAATTATGTACAATATACTAATTTTACCTGATTGCATCCATTTCTTGTCAAAGATATCAATCCCAATAAAAGATAACATCCACGATGTATACCACAATTGATTTTCTAATGAACATTCTCCGATATAAAACATGCCCATTTTATCTAGATGGTTTTGAAATAATACGACAATAAATCACAAATACGACATTCCATGTCTTTTAGTATCAATCTATAATTAATTAAAGACTGTGATTAAATAAGTATTACCGGACTTGACTGATTCTGTAGGTCAATAATTTGATTTCATTTTCAAATACCATTGTATTTATTTTAAACGATCCTAACAAAGTACCTTCCTGTGTATAATTTTTGATATTTGTTAGTCTAAGAACATACTATTATTTTTAAATCTTCTTTTTTCCACAATTTTAAAATTATTTGCATAGACGTATTTCTTTAAGGTAAAACTCAATATGAATCAAATTAAGATAATGAGACACCTAAATTTCTTTTTTTAATTAATATAAGTAATAGCAGTATTCGACTAAATTTAATTTTAGAACATTAACCTAGCGATTTCATTGAAAACAAAATGAATTTTAAATGGTTTAAAATTATTTCACGACGCCTAAGTAAATTCATTTTAAATATAGATTTTCTTGAATACCTAAAGCATCATGATTATTGAACTATGATGAAATGTTTGTTTGTTTCTTTGTTTCTACCCTTTATTGTGAAATTTCACAATGGGCGGGTTTATTGTCATATGACAATTTCTTACAACCAACCCTACTATGACGAGTTATATGTATGTATGCGTGTAACTTGTGTATGTGTGCGTCTTGTTATTGCATTCGATCGACAGAATTGAAAATGCAATTCCGTTAATTAGATATCAACGGAAAATGGTGACCCAGCCGGGAATCGAAGCCGGGACCTTACACCTTCTTGTGTACCTACCTTATATTCTCCGTTGGCATAGCTGGGTGTAAAATTAGGGACTGTTCCTAGCACAACAAACTATTATATACATCCAACATGCTACCGTTAATCGGATTGAATATCTTTGGTGATTCGTGGTTGAAAGGTCTGCTACAATGATGTTGCAATGCAATAAGTAATAAATCTAAAAATAACAATTTACAATTTATTTAAAAAATCTAGGTTAAAAAAGTAATGAGAAATTCATAACGGATATCCCAGTTCTGGGTCCAGCGGTTGAGACAAAGAAGTAAGGTAATGACAGTGGAGCGCCCGGGAATGAAAACATGCTGCTCATTTGGAACAATTTTGTTTTGCAATATAAATTCGCGTCATTTTGCTGCAATAATTCTTTCCATGGTTTTTGCACGCAATGCAAGTTACGCTGATGGTACGGTAATTTGAAGCAGTGCACTTATCTCTTTTTTATGGATAACAATTGCGTGTTTCTAGTCTGCAGGCAATTTCCCTGATGTGATTGATTGCTGCAAAACTACAACTAGCGGTTTACTTAGCTGGCTTGCACATTGCCTCCAGAGTAAAACTGGTAAGTTGTCTGAACCCATGGCGGATTCGACGTTTAGCATTTTTAAAGTTTTTTCCACTATATATTTACTAATATGAACATCATCGAAACAATTGTTAACCCTGGTCAGGTTAGTTAGAGGTGGTAAAGGTCCATCGGGTATGTAAACGTAGGCATTATTAAACTGCTTAGCAAAAATATCCGCAACATCAAGAGGGTTGCTTGTGTTGGAGTCAGTCGCGCTGTTGTAGAGTTCTAGTAGAGTAGAAGTTTTGGATTAAAATTGCATCTTGATATATCCATAGCATGATTTAGCCCCATTGTTGACGAGGTTTCTTTCAAAGTTTCCTCTGGATCTTCTGATTTCTGAAACTAGTCGGTTGTTCGTTATTTGATATTGCCGATAAGAAGAATCATATTTTTAAATTTTATAGGTATCCTAAAGTTTCCTTTTTTCACTTGATAATTTATGGATATCTCTGTTAATCCAGGGTTTGTTAATTTTCTTGGGGCGTTTTTTATTTAATGATGGTGATGTGTATTTATCTAGAGTGCTTTTTACTGCCATTTTGAGGTTTACCCTGTTGTCATTAGTGCCGATATTAGGATTTGAAGGATGGCTAAGATCTATTAGATGCTCCTCTAACACGATAGATTTTCTAATAGATTCAAAATTTGCTTTCCAAAAGCATCGTCTCGGCTCTCTGCTTTCTACTAGTTTAGCAAAGTTAGTTTCAGCTTGCAGGTTGGCCATAATCGCAATATGGTCGCTTTTTCCAATATGTGACATGTATTTGACATTTGTAATAAGGCCTTGGTCGTTGTATAAGATCAAGTCAAGTAGAGATATTTGCTTATTCTTCTTTTTTGTGGGCTGGTTAACAAGTTGTATTAGAGGAGTGTCTGCATACATTTCCAAAAACAGTTTTTCTTCCTCAGTGGAAGCTGATTGGTTTATTTCATTCCATTTGATATTTGGTAAATTAAAGTCACCAAACGCTGCGATCGTGTTTAGCTCAGACGCCACTTTTAATTTCTCTATGAGGATTTTGTCACTCGTTTGTATACCATATGTTAGCGGACAGTAGATGCCCGCAAGGAGAAACTTGATTTTGCTGCACTCTATGTTAGGCCAAAGTGCGTCCGTTTCGCTGCTTTCATATGATTTTTCGAGTGTTGCCCTAATTGGTGAGTTTTGGTAAGCTTCAGCAACATAAATAGCCACTCCACCATATTTGGTGCCATTGCTACGGTCTTTTCTGTAAAGCGTGAATCCTGGAATGTGGACTACAGAGTCGGGAATCGAGTAATTTAGGAAGGTCTCAATTTATATGATGAAAGCTGGGTTGTTAAGGTTTACTTCCATTAAAAAGGAGTCAGATTAGGATCAGATCAAAAAGGAGTCAGATGCCAGGTACAGGGATGCCGGTACAGTATGGGGAGATCGAGGATTCATCGGCCAGCTACTGGTTTTTTGGAATCTTTATTACTTGCGGATGTCCATGTAGATATTTGAGAGTTATTTCTTTTTCACCATTGTTAATTCGCTCGCTTAGTTCCTGTTGCAGTTTCTTAAGATGTTCATTTTGGTTAGGTGTGAGATCGGCTTTCATTTTGATAGGTGCTTTACTCTTGGCCTTTTTTCTTAAAACCTTGATGGCATTTTCTCTAGATTTTAGTGATACTTTTAGTGGCCACAGCTTAGAATCTGTTCGTTTGCCCAAATGGAATACAGAGATACGATCCATATCACAGCCATTGATGGTAGAGAAAATATTTTGTGTCTCTTTCCTATCGTGTTCTTTCCGGCTGCTAGCATTGTCGGAAGTAGACTCTGGGACATTAAACACAATGATATTATTTACTCTACGTTTTCTTTCAGATATTTCAGCAATGATATGTTAGCAATTTTCTGCTGGAGTTTAATTTTTTAGTTTTTTGACTTCATCGGTCAATTCCTCGACCAGTTTCCGAAAAACAGGGAGTTCCTTTAACCCATCTTTGCACATCCTACATAGATAAGTCAGCTCCCTGGACTTCAGCTCGAGGCACCTCAGTTTGGTAGATGTGCTGCAGTCATTACAGATATCCAGTTTGAATTGATCGCACTTTATCGTGTTTTTGCGAATCGTACAGATTGCCATTTTGCTTAGATATATTTTTCCACTTTGTATTTGGATCAGTATTATTAAGTATCTCATACTTTTAACGACTAATTGATTGACAGTTACTGTTTACACAGTGATAGTAGTAATGACACTAGAATGGAGGTAGTTTTGAATATTTGGTTTTGGTCCACTTTTTATTCACTTTCTTCAAAAAAAAAATGTTTTTACTTCCAAAATTTAAAGTCAGTGGTCCGTAACAGGACGGTATGGTTTTTAAGACAAAAACTTAACTATTTTTTCCGTTTTTTTTAGCCAACTTTATATGACACATTCACACTACTTTTTTCCCATAAGGCATGTGCCTTTTTGTGGAATCTGCCTTGTTGCTAATTGGCACCATCTTCTTGGGGGTCATTTGTAGCTTTACACAGTCAAACACTCGCGGGTGAAAACGGGGCTACGGACGCTATTTGACACATTTGAGGGATCCTTTAGTGCTTTAGTAATGTTAATAGCTTCCAAACCGTCTTATCTATCGGAATCGAAATTGAAGAGTGCATCATTTAGTTCTTTTCAAGCTGCTATAAAACGTGTATATTCTAGTACTATACGATCCACACGATTAAAAATATCACGTTTGAACTATTTTGCTACTCGAAGCACTGTTAGTTTTGTATATATATATATATATATATATATATATATATATATATATATATATATATATATATATATATATATATATATATATATATATATATATATATATATATATATATATATATATATATATATATATATATATATATATATATATATATATATATATATATATATATATATATATATATATATATATATATATATATATATATATATATATATATATATATATATATATATATATATATATATATATATATATATATATATATATATATATATATATATATATATATATAAGCAGAATTGCATTTCTGCTTTAATGGGATCAATTGTGTATTTATTGTGGCAACCCTGGTGGTTCGGCGAAGCGTAGGTACTTATTTCGAAAACGGGCTCGAGATGCTATTGATGTTATTTTACTATGGAAGAAGGGAGCGCGGGGCCAGGGGCGCGCAAGCGCCGAAATCTTAGCCAAATACAAAAATCTTGGTTCTAATAGATCTGTTGCGACTAACGAAGGGTTAAAATAGACAACATGTATAAAAAAACTGGGAAGGTCTCTTAATGGAGACAGCATTTCTACAACCTTAGAGTCGATTGCACAACGCTCTTAGTAGGTAAGTTTGAGGAATTATTGTTAAATTTTTAAAAGGATGGAGCTTTGTTCGATGAGAAGGTCTCTCTCTCTCTCTCTCTCTCTCTCTCTCTCTCTCTCTCTCTCTCTCTCTCTCTCTCTCTCTCTCTCCTTCACTAATCTCAAGCAGTCATACGTATAGGTAAAACGATATCTATATCATCTATATGGGTATATAACCCCCATATATTCTATTTGTGTCTAAGCATATATTCAACAAGGTCATGTTTTAATAATCGACATTTAATATTAAAATATGGGTCACCTTAAATTGTGGTTTAACAATACCCAATGTCTGACGTCATTAGCCTTTATTCGTATGATTGATTTCCTATTAACCCTAGCGACATATTATTATATAAATGCATATTAGAACAAGAAAGTTTTAGCAACCCCTATTTTCGTCACCTGATTTTTTACGTATTTTATATTGTTTTCCTGGCACACCAACCGGCAAGGAGGGAAAGTATCGTGAAGGCGCAAACATTTTGTTTTCGTGATGAATACGGAAATATCCATTTTGAGCCCCTCTGAGGCGATTAGAAACATTTCCAGATTGAAGTCTGCTGTGTGACTGTTTGTGTGTATGCCTCCATGATAATACCTAAACGCTTAATCCAATTGAATTGAAATTCGACATGCAGGCATCATTTGGTCATCACGAGAGTTATTTGATCACTGCAAAAAAAACGATATACCTCCGTCCTCCCGACTGGTTACAAATCCGAAGTCGCTTACGCGACTCTACCAATTAGTCAGAGTGCACAAACGATTGGCGACGCAGAACGGTCCGCAAACCGTCCAGTAGCGCTGGGATGCAATCCCGCCAGTAGAAACCGATCCACCAGTCTTACCCGAGGTAGCTTTCCGTACGAGGAGGCTTCTGACTAGGAGCTGAATCATGAGTTGAGCCGATCCGAGATCAAAATAGGTCGTGTGGCCCAAACTGCACGAAATCGTTCGCTCCCTCCAATTATTTGCAGTGAAGATCCATAAAAATATAGTATATTATGATGTACAGTCACTGGGCACACCATGTTGGTCAGCTGACCTTAGCATATTACATATGCCAGTAAACAAAGCGGCAATGAAATCATGAGACATCACAGAGTTCAAGCAACATATCGCAGTATTTCCCCTCCATATGCTGCTGAAAAACTCGAGAATTCCTAGGAGTATATAGTTTGTACTCACACAGCGTAGTATATACTTTATCGTTTCGGATATTTTGAGACGGATTTCGCTTATAAGAGCCCGTTCACATATTTTTTCCAGAAAGGCATGAAAAGTGGATTTTTGGCGTTCTAATTCCAAGAAATAAAGAGATTTCTACGAACTTTAATTACTGAATTACCTGGACCATTTCTTGATGTTGACCATAGCGGCCTTTAATTTTAGATGTAACGAATATTATTTACTTATTCAGCCCATTTTCCGAAAGTCGTTATTCGTAAAACGCTCGGAAGGCAAACTTTGAGCTCCTTAATACAGTAATATCACTACAACGAAAACCGTATACTATTTTTTTTATGTCCGTCATGTATTCTTGATGTACACAACGGCTTTATTTTTTCGTTTTTTGACCACATATCCAAGGTATACATTACTTACAATTACACAAAATTAAAAAAAAATCTTCCTGTATCATTCTAATTTTCTCAGAAATAAAATAAGATTCTTATATAATACTTATACTATATTAAAGTTCACTCTTTTAGCAATACGACATAATATAAATTATTGTCATTAGAAAGGAGAAAACACTGCAAAAAACAATTAGAAATTGTGTATATATTTGCCTGCGCAAGAGAAGAGCGCTCAGTGCCGCGGTTTTTCTCCCAGGGTTGAATAGTTATTTATTTATTTATTTATTTATTTATCCTATCTTTTATAGTTACATCCAAAAAAAAATGCGTTCATTTTTTCAACTCATTTTAAAAGAATACCTACGCTATTTTGTAATACGGCTCTTAAACAGTTATTAAAATACAATGCCTGGATGTATTACGTGCCGTAGGAGATATCAGGTAATTAGCCATAATTAATAGGATATACATAACTCAGAAACGGCTCATAATTTAGATCAATTCTACTAGTAAATAATGTTCTATATGATGAGATCTGTCCATTGGTATATCATTTACAGCTGTTGGAAAAGTGGGCAAAACATGACCATTCTCTTTTTAATATATCTTTTCTGAAATAAATAATCCAGTAACACTAAAGCATGCCAGTAAACGAATTTGTTATGTGAAATAACGGCAACAACAAATACAAGGATATGTCATAGTTTTCGTAAGGAAATACTGTATTTCCAACAAAGAAAAACATCCATGAAATAAATAATGGTTTTGTCATTAGTGAAGTAGCACTTATTATTCTCCAACCTGAAATTATTATTTAATTAATAAATTATTATCCTAAGGTTTATTGCCTATTGAAATTTAAATTTATTTTCAGACCTTCCGGCCATGAATAATCCAAAATATTAACGTGAGCATGTTGTATGTACTGTAGTTGTTGTATGTACAACAAACTATACAATAGTTTTTTGCTCAGGGAAAGACCTTGTGAGGGACCACCCCTCACTAGACTCCAATTGCCCGTGAGTGAAGGGTGGAGCTCATCAAAGGGTTTTCTCCGTAGTAAAAGTCGTATTGTTGAAGTTGAAGTAATTTATTCCAAAAGGTATTTGATGCTTGCCAGTTGTAACGCCTCGAATGATAAGTCGCAGTGTGTGTAGTGTGTGAATGAAGATGATGATCGCGTGTGCTATGCGTGGCTGAGGGTCGCCAGAAGATGATGATGATGTGTGAGCGCGGTAGCCGTCTACTAGAGGATGAAGCTGCGAGATATAGGCGCGATGGTTGCCGACTAGAGGATGATGAATAATCGATCGAATGTATGGGTTTATATAGCGCGTTAAATGATGTAATACCGTGGCGTGGGGGAAGTGAGAATGTCCGATTTAAATCGATCAGAAGAAATGGTATTAGTCATCGGCTGTGTCTGCATTAATTGCCAAAATTATAGAGAATTCAATGTAGGTTGACGCGTGTAATATTAAGTGTGTTTGCAGTTATGGATTTCCAGAATCTAAGTCTTTTGTTGACTGATATGTTGGGCGAATTACCAACAACCCCAAGGTTTCACTTAGTCTCACCATGTCTGTGATAAAATTTACGAAATAATGCGATTCACATTGATCATAGCTTAATAACCCTGTTTCTATATGTATTTCATAGACCTAAAATTATAAACTGATTTAGTGTTGCGTCTAAAAATAATTTTGTAATATTTAAATTTCATTTCAATTTTGAAGGAATCACTGGGTTAATAATGTTCTAAAATTAGATGTTGTGATGAATGCTATTGCTTATTTTGATTAAAGTAATAGTTTTATTTAATACATCATTTTAATTTGATGCAGGTTGATTTACAGCATTAAAAAAAAATGTGCGAATTATGTTAGATTTTCAAAAATATTAATATATTATATAATTATTCAATATTATATATTATTATATTATATAATAAATATTATTCAATATTATATTATACGCAGGTCAAAAAATATCAGAAATCATGATAGTTAAGATAGTTAGTATATAATTTCTATTTGAAGATAAAACCAAATTATTGACCAAGAGAATCATTAAGGAGAGACTCCAGTTAATCCTTTTTTAATCATAGTCTTTAATTATTAATAGATAGATACAATGAGACATGGAATATATCGTATTTCTGATTTCTTGTCGTATTATTTAAAATAAATCTAGATACAATGGGCATATTTTATATCGGTGAATGTTCTCTGAAAAATCAATTGTGGTATACATCGCGGATGTTATCTTTTATTGGGATTAATATCTTTGACGAGAAATGGACGGAATCAGGTAAAATTTGAATGGTGTAAATAATAATTTATAATTAGTGTATTTTTTATAATTTGAATATTTTAAAGAAAAATTTCCCGGAATACATATTTTTTATTTCAGGCTGGAGGATATTGAAAGATACAATACAAATTCTGATGTTCTGTGCTCTTTCTCTGTATTTGGGCGTACTTCCGTTTGGGATACGAGCGATTTTTAATATTGGAAGTAATTTGTACGATGCGATTCCATTATTTTTTGTTATTACTACTGTCTCTGACAATTTGCAAATGTTTTGGATCATCATTTATAGGTATAATATATTAATAATAAATTATATATTTATGTTTTTTTCAAGCCATTTAAAAGCCTTACAATTTTCCTTTAAATTCGCCTTTCTGCTTCTCAATTTGATTAATTTAATTACTTACCTATCTCTAATTTCATAACATTCAATTTCATCTTCTGTTTAGCTTAAAGATTTTAAAAGGTATTTAAAAACTATACTTTTTAATAACCCAGCGAGGATGTGGAGGGGTCAATTTGACCCTGATTATTTTATTTTGTGTACATTATTTTGCCCAGCGGTCGTACGCTGACGAACTTCTCAGTAGCTGGAGCTATTGAATTTTCCTTCCCTCTGCGACTACCACTCAATCGGATGCCGCCTGATGATGAAGATAGAAGAGCGCGAATGCAAAAACGATACTTATGACCCTTCCACAACCACGACGTAGTAATTGTGTGCCATTTCTCAAGGCGTTATTTTTAAATGGCCTTTACCAGTGCTCTATGCAATGCTGAATATGTGTGTATATGGTGAACATAATATATGAATGTTTGCGAAAGGTTTCATTCGTACATTTGCCAAGATCACATTGTTCCGTTCTGTCAACCGTGTGCTACGCCGAGCGATGATTGATATTTTAAAATACTAAAATAGTAATTTTGTGATCAGAAATGATTGATCTCTTATACAATACCTTAAAAAAATATTACTTTTTTGAAAAAGCTTGTTTTTGATGATTTCTTCTTAAGTTAATTATTTTTCAGAGTATGTTCAAAATAATTAAACCTGTCTACGCATAATGGTATTTTTTTAAATAAAAAATATTTATTTAGTAACGTATTCGTAAGTTTCATTCCCGTCGTTGTTTATTACATACCAATACATACCTAAAAAAAAAAAATGAAATACTGGGTAATCATGACCCTCCACATTCTTAACGTACCCTTTTTGTACCACATCCTAAGTAATGTAATATTACTTATATTACACTACTTACTATAACGGGTATAAAATTACGATCTCATTAAAAACTTATCATACGAATAAAGCCTGAAATACCATTTTTATTATTTATTGAGTAAGGGTTTTCTAAGGTATTTATGAGACTTGTAACACTGCAATCATTGCTGATCTATTGTGTTCGCCACCTACTATAGTTCTGCGCTAAGCCTCGTGTAATTTAACAACCACAACATGCTTTTGGCGCCAGATTGTTTTACCTCCTCAGGTTGGAGGTAATGACCACCCAAGTGGGTATATCTTTTAAGCATCAGCGGGACACACTCGCACAATGAGGTGCTGGGGAATTTCTTCTGCCCCTTGGAAAAACCTGCACATTTTTGTGTCTCTTAGCTTGAGGTTGAATATTTGTTTGTTCAGGCCACAATGCCCCGTGAGCGCCCTCACCAGTATGGCAGTCTTACGGTCGTAAGCCTTAATTAGCGCTTTGGAATGATTCAATCCTGGCGTGTTGTTCCAGTGGTTGACAGATTGTTCTAAACATATTTGTTCGAACATTAGGTTTACAAGGCTTTTTGGTACGCCACAGCAAGGTTCAGGGCCGTATAACGTTCCCTTTGCTCCCATCTTAGCAAGTTCATCGACTTCTGAAATACCATAGAATACCATTTAAATATAGTTAATTTTATATTTTTATTTTATATAGGAATGAAATTTTGAAGATGGGTGAATTAGCACAACTGGAAGTTGAACGATCTTCAAATTCGGCAGAGGAAAATAAAGCTTATTTTGATGGTATGAAAAGAATTAAATTAATATCAATGGCAATCGTTTTAACCACGTTTACCTCGATATTATATTTCATAATATATTCGATTTTGATGAAGAGTGGAGATATTACTGATATACCCACGTTCTGCCCTATCGGTGAGTATCCTATTAACGTCGTTATTTATGCACTAAATGTTCTTCAGACAATATTTCATTTAATTTAACGTTTCCAAAACCAGATTTAGGACCTACTTTATTTTAAAACCTATTTATAAATTAAACAAACTAGCTCCAAAAGCTGTTAATGTTAATGACCGCAAAAACCCTAAACTCACTTTTTGCCAATTTACAGTTTTATCATTAAAGTCAGGAATCCACTGCTCACCCCCAGAAGTGTAAAAAATAGTATTATGATGGGCCCGAATCCGGTCGGTGAATTCCATGGCAGCTCCGTTTGTATTTTATTTTATTTATAAGTAAGAAATAAAATATGAAAGAAGATAACATTAAAATATTAATAACTAAAAGAATTAAACCATATAAGCTTTTAGAATTGACAATAAATGCACCTATAATTTAAGAATATTACGTTATTTCGTCATTTAAAAGTTATAATTTTTCAGGATTGACCCCAACCGAAGTAACTCCAAATTACGAGATAATCAAATTATTAGTGGTGTTATTATCAATATTAGCTGCGTTATGCCGCAGTGGAATTTTAATAACTTTCATATCACTTGTTGGCCACTGCTGTTCACAGTTTAAAATACTAAACTGCAGATTCCAAATGATGGTCGAAATGATGGCAGATCGCAAAGCAGATAAAAAATCCATTGAGGCCATTATGATATCAACAGTTGACAGTCATTGCTTGCTAATTTCCATGATTGCAAAATTGAAAGATATGTACCAGATTATTATAGCGTTCAATACATTTTTTTTGGTGACGACGATTACTCGTTCGCTACTCATTCAGAGTAATTTCTTAATAGGAAATATGGCGACACCATTATTTGTACTTTATATATCTTCATATATCAGCGAACTCTTGGACACCGAAAGGGAAACATTCCATAAGTCCATCTACCTGTCTGAGTGGTATTTGGCATCGCCCCTCTATCGAAGAGAACTGTGTTTTATAATGCTCATGGCTTCTAAACCATCATTTCTGACTATAGCAAAAATGTCAAACTTGTCTCTGAAAACATTCCAGAGTACGATTAAATTCTGTTACACTTCTTATGCTGTGATGAAATCAATGAATTAAACGTACGATGCTTTTCGTCGTATATCATGGATTTTAAGGCCCATATACGCGGTAATATTGGCAGTTTTATGATCGTGCGATAGATGCACGATAGCCGGTTGTTTTGGTAAACTTCGTTAATAAAAAATATGTGCAGAATGTTTTGGTAAACTTCATTAATAAATACTTTTTAAAACTGTGCTACCTATTATGTTTTTATAATAAATTATACCTACTATTTTATGTATTTTTATTCACTAAACTCTAGAGATTTATGTACGAATGTCTCATCGAAATTACTGACTTTCGATTAAGACTTGAAATCGTAGGTATGAACCAAATGGTATGGATAGTCTAGAGGGCCATTGGGTCCCCTTTGACAGGAATTCGTATTATATTTATGTCAGTCGGCTTGCTAGAGAAGATCTAAATCACCTGTGATGGGGGGGTGACCGCCTGTTCCCACTTTTCGGATGTCGGGCCCGATAAAAAGTCGGGTGGCCTATTGGCCGAACATTTTGTATGGATCTGTTCCCACTTACCGCCTGTTCCCACTTGTCGGGTGTCGGGCCCGATAAAAAGTCGGGTGGCCTAGTGGCAGAACATTTTGTATGGAGCTGTTCCCATTTGTCCGACACCGATTTTTTGTCGTCTCCGACAAGATTTCTCGGTCGGCTTGCGAGCGCCGCACGCCCGATAAAAAATCGTGTCGGATCTCGCTTGCTTATTTATTTGCATGGCGCTGGTCCCACTTATCGGATGTCGGGCCCGATAAACTATCTATCCGCACGCAGTGTTGGGCATTTTACTTTTGTGAACGCACTTCTGTGAGCTTGAAACGCTTCGTTTGATTGAGCTGAAATTTGGCATGCAGGCATCATTTGGTCATGGCATGAGCTGAATAGATTGTGGCTGAAATCCGTCCACCCAGGGTTGGCTCCCAACTATAGGACTCCTCAACGGTCAACAGCAGAGACCCAACATTTTGCATACGCATTCATTTATGATAGCAACTTTAAAGTTTCACAATGATATGGCTGATCCTGGGTTGGCTCCCGATGAGGGAACTCCTCAACGGTCAACAGCATAGACTCAAAATTTTGTATAAGCATTCAATTCTGGACTCAAGCGGACTACGCAGAGCAAAGAATGACTTAGGATCACAATTTCTGGATCAAGTTTGCTCTCTGACTCCAATATATTCGAGGCTTCCATATATTTTTGATATGCAAGCCTCGTGGAGGATAAAGCTGCAGTTCGATCGAAATAGGAAAGCTTTTTTGTGAATTCAAGGATCGCTAACGCATTAGGAAGCCAAATATATACATGATAAAAACTAAATAGATTGAAGAAATATTATCAGTCATCCAATTCTGGGTAAAAATATTAAACCCAAATAAAGAGCTAATTATGAAACACAACCAGTAATTCCAGGAGTTAATTAATTTTCACTCCTAGCAAAATGATATCTCTGAGACTCTACAGATAGTTTACCTACGTTTGTATTCATTAGAAGAGAAAAATAATCTGAATTTTAAGTTTTTGTTGTCACGCGTTGAAATGTTAAATTACCCAAAATATACGCTTATATTAGTTTTTTTCCGGATTAAATATTTTATTCGGATTTTCGATGTCCACCAGCTTGAAAATATACTCTTTTAACATCAGAGTGTTAATATTGTATAAAGCCCTTCAAATATGATTGCCTTATTTCCTTACGGCTATTATTTTCCATGTACATTTATATTTACAAACATGCTTGTGCAATTGGCGGAATATCCGCCATTTTGTGGGTCAATGTTGCATCATCTTTGTAAAGTACAAATATTCACAAAATACGTATCTCATGTTTACAAAAATCAGTGTGTCGTTTGTAGCTAGTTTTTTAAATGGTCAATTAGGTTTGACCTTCGTGCCCGGTTTGCTTTGCAGCAACGAGTCTCTGTAATTAAAGTGAATAAATATCTAAAACTTTTCTTCCTTTTTTTAATTCATTCTATCCCTAGTGTTACATTATTCAATTTCCTATAATATATTTAACATAATTGTAGATTGTAGACCACAGATTGTAGATCACATAATTGTTGATACCCAGACCATAGATGCCTGAAAAATTACTAAATAGTCCGGCTTCGACGGGTTTTTATCACCCCACTAGGCAGAGCCTGTATCGAGGTGATTTTCAGTACGGCGTTCATCTGTTGTGTGTACTCGTATATAGATAATTGCTGCAATATTGGGTATATAATATAACTATTATATATGTGTATACAGTATGACTATTATATTTAATTTATTAAAAAAAACTTTAATTATTGAATTAAATTAAATTAAATTAGACAAGATATATATTCGTATTCGTATTTTAATTTATTTATAAACATACTATTTGTAATAAAACTTATACCCACCAAGTAACAATACCAGGTAATTTATAACATTATATATTGAAAGTAAAATCACTAAAAGTCTAATCAAGTGCATCAATAAATTATATATTTTAGAATTTTAGGTTTACACAATTTAAAAACAGTTAATATACGCTAGTATATCAGTTATAATGTTATAAACATTTTTGGATTTTTTTACTATTCTCCAGAAAAGAAATACACGTTATGGCTAAGCATTTTATACTCTGTGAAACCATCAATTTGTTTGAGAGGCTTAAAAACAAAGTGCAGAAGTAATTTTAGTAACATCTACCGTAACGACAACGATAAGTGCATCGAGTAGCAAAGCCATCAACCGTGATATTTTTTAATATGTAGATCTTGATCTAATTAAAGTATAACTTGAATATATAAAATTTAAAGCTGCTTGAAAAGAACTTAATGACGCGGTCTTCAATTTCGCTGCTGTCAGATACGACGGCTTAGAAGCCATTAACATTACAAGATATAAGTTTTTGCGATAGTCAGGCGAAATCAAATACCATTTCGACATATATATTGACTGGAAAAAGTTTTCTGCTTCAGTATTGAGAATCTCGCTTGCATATGCGAAGATAAAAAGTGTGATAATTTCTGTTACTAAAACTGAAACTAGGAAAGTTTTTTGTACGAACAATAAGAGGGCTGTAGACGACATCACTAGTATTATATCTACGGCTAGCAACACCTCAAAATTATCTTTTAATTGTGATATCATTGATATTAATAAACAATGGCTGTCAATTATAGATTTAAAGGCCTTTATGGAATCATGGCTGCCATCTCCTGGCTCTGATAACTTACGCACAATGGTATTTATTCTTGAACTTAGTGCTTTGTATTGGCTCACACAATGCCCGACGAGTGTAATGTAAACTATTAGAAAACTAGCCCGTGCTAGAAATAATGTATTTGGGAGGATAATACAGAAAACCAGAAGTATTTCATAGTTTGGGCTTTCGTTGGATGGTGTAAAACCTGTAATAAAATATACAAAAATATTTTAAAACAAAGAAAAATATATCATCATTTTATTTCAGACTAAAGTGAAACAAAATCGGTTCCCAATTTATCGAAATATCCTGAACTTTGCCACATGTTGAAGCAAAGTTAAAAATTTAAATATGTTTAAAGTTAAATATCTCGAAAACAGAAAGAATGAGCTGTATTATTTTTATTTATTTCAAGAAATCTATTGGTGTATGTTACATGGTGTAGTAATATTCCTAGCTACTGATTGAAATAAACTTCTGTACTCATCCCGAAAAAACTGAAAGTCAAAAAAAATGCGAATACCGGACTACCAGTCTATCATCTAGCAACCTAAAAGTGTTCCTGCGAATTATACATTCTATAATTTATAATAAAATAGAAGAGCAAGTCAGTGATACGCATTTTAGCTTTCGCAACAATCAATGAAACAAAGAATCGCATCCAGGTCCAGGTACAGAGATGTAGAGATATTGGCTATAAAAAATGTACATGTGTTTAAAAAGGCTTTCAATAGAGTCCAGAGGCAACACGATGACTGAAATCATCAAACACGTGGGAATAGACGACAGAGACCCGCAAATCATTACTAATCTCTATCGGCACTAAAGAGCGCACATCAAGGTTGGCCAGAATATTTGCGAAAACGTTGAGATAGAGCGGGGTGTCAGACAGGATTACATAATATCCCCTCTGCTTTTAATGTCCACTTCCCATTTTAAGAAGCACTATATACAATATGCATCCAAAAGTGTTACAGCAGTGTGTCACGAATATGGATTGAAGTTGAACACAACATAGAACAAGTACACTATAATGAACTACCCGGAAATACAGCTACAGCTGGCGGAATTCAAATTGTGACGACTTATCTCATTATTCACCTGGGTTACGATTTAAACCCTAACTGATTTATAAGCAAGAAGATAAAAACCAGCATTAAAAATCCAAAAGTGCATTATTCTAGAAGGAAAAGTTATTTTGCGGGAGATATGTCACCTACATCTGAAGATCAGAGTTCTAAGATGCTATGTATTTTCTGTCACATTATATGAGATGGATTCGTTTAAACTTTAAAGCAATCGATGGATGCTGCACATCAATCAGCTGGGTTAACACAAGATGTCGTAGGACGTTTGAGCAAGAATATTAAAATATCGAAGACTATAAAAATCCGAAAAGTCGAATACTTCGCTCATGCCATAATAACTTATCATTGATACAACATTATGCATCTAATTACTCAAGCCAAATTAGCCGAAAGAAGAGGTCCTAGACGAAAAAGAAGTTTTACTTTAAAATAATTAAATACTTGGAAAATACCATTACTTTATAGATAATTCCCTAGATAACATAGGTTACTCTTTAGAGTGAGTAGAGCCAGCCACACGATTTAGAGACTGGCCTCCGATTTAATAGTGAATCCTCAAGACAAAATTATTTTTAAACCTACTAAATGTACAAAAAAACTTACCAAAAACAACAAATTGTGGCATTAGGAAACCGTTCTCCCTGTCTAAAGGCGCGCGTATTAATACTACCAAGTATGGAAACAATATGAGCGATGCCGTTAATATTGATATTAATTTAATACGCCGCATGCCTCCAAAGTAAGCTTCCATCTCTCCATTGGAACGTTGCTGCCGTATTTCTGCACTGGCCAAATCAACAAATTTCAGTATATCTTTTCTGAAATGGATAATCCAGTAACATTGAAGCATGTCCGTTAGCGGAATTGTCAAGTGGAATAACGACAACAAAAAATCTGTCAAACTTATTCCATAGTTTTCGTAAGCAAATACTGTACGTCCAACAAATAAAAAAATCCACGAGAAAAGTAAAGGTGACATCAAAAGTGAATCTTTTATTATTTTCCAACCTGTAATTGTTATATAATAATGAATTAGTATTTTAAGATTCATTGCTTATCGAATAATAATATTATTACAGCAGACCTTTCATCCAGGAATCATCAAAAATATTCAAACCGATTAACGAGAGCATCTTGGATATATACCATAGTTGGTTTTTCAAGGAACATTCCCCAAATTTACATCCAGCCATTTCAATGATAAATATTACACACTAATGCTTTTCACATTTGCTAAATATCATAGCTAAATGATTCTGATGCTATAGGTATTCATCATATTTATAAAACGATTTCGTTTAGCGTCAGGCAATAATTTTACACCATTTAAAAATCATTTTCTTGTTGAAGCAATTGCTAGCTTAATATTCTAGAATTAAATTTTGTTATAGTATACTATTGCTTTTTATTAGACTGAAGTGTTTGTATTTGTTATCAAATTATCACAATTTAATGCAGTTTGAGATATTACACTTAAAAAATAACCGCCCTGCGAATAAATATTACATTTCTTTTAATAAATAATTATTTGTTTTATAACAATAATATGTAGTTAGAAAAAGAAATAACGAAAATCAGGGCGGTCAAAATAGTCATTACATTGTTATGATTTTATTATAAATAATATTCTACTAATTCAAAATAAAATCAAATTATTGACCTAGAAAATGGGTTTATTACCGGCTTTAATTTATCCATTTTTAAATATAGTCATTAGTTAATGATAGATAAGTGCTATTAGACTTGGAATATATCGAACTTCAGATGTTTTGTACTATTTAAAACCAATCTAAATACAATGCGCATGTTTTATATTGGAGTATGTTCTTTGAAAAATCAATTATTGTATAGATCATGGATTTCGTCTTATATTGGGATTAATATATTTGACAAAAAGTGGATAATGACAGGTGATTTTTTATGATTTCTGCGATTTGAGATACGAGCGATTTTTATCTTGGTATGATGCGAATTATTTTGTATGACGCGATTCCATTATTTTGTTTTATTAATACTATCACTGATTTATGTATAGGTATATTTTAATAAAAACATATATTTTACTAAGTGGAAATGAGTCATTTACTAGCTTTAAAATTTTCTTTTTTATTTATCTTGCCACTTTTTAATTTGATTACTTTGACTCATTATTATATTTTTGTCTAGACAATGTTTAATTATATTTTAAATTTGATAATATGATATAATAAAAGTCGTAAAGCATGCAATAGCATCAGTCCCGGATCTACCGGGGTAGCTGGGGATTTAGTGCGATGTACCCTGCATTTTGTGATTAAAGCCTCATACTTGGCACAATTGTTCGTTAGGTAGTCCTGAGTGGATTTAGACCGGGAGCCATCGGAAGCCACCCCGCGGGTGGCGGGGGGAGGGGGTGGAAGTTTGATACCGCCGCGCGTCACTTTGAGCCCTATATATCTCGGACTATATGTACTAGGGCAAGTGGGATATCATTTTCGGGTAACTCAATGATAACGAATTCATTTCTGGAAGAAAAAAAATACCTATCCATAGAAAAAATATGAAATAATTGGTAAAATTCAAAAATCGTTGACATATTTTTTTTACTTATACGAAGTTTACTTTTTAACCATAAGAGGTATCGGTATGCAAAAAATATATTCTGAAAGCTGCACTTCCCTCAATTACAGACATATATTTTTTATTGGACTTCTATTGTAAAATGTGAGTGAAAAAAATATAATTCATCGCACGGCAGACCGGCGTATTACGTTCGTTACGTAGAGACGGGCATCGAGCCAAGTTAGGTAAGTATATTATCGGATTATTTAGTTTCTGCGATTGGCCAGTGAGTTAAAAACAAGAAGTACAATTGTTATTATTATTATAACAACTATATTATTATTGTTTTTTCCTATTTAATAAAAATAATTTATCATTCACACACCGTACCTAACTGATATTTGTGCACATACCTTAAATACCTAAGTATTAATTTGTCTGCAATGCCTACCACTTCGTTGAAAAAAATTGAGTAAGTAGTATATATGACACAAGCACATACCTACCCATACTTACTTAATTGCTAGAATAAAGTAGTAAAAGACTGAAAATAAGCTATTCTTTTGAATGCCCATTTTCAAATTTCTCGTTTCATTTCAGGTGAAACAGGGGCAACACACTCGCTCTTCGTGGCCATATAACTGAAAAATGTATGGGCTATGACTTTACAAATTTTATACCAATTTAGATGATGAATTTGTACTTTTAATTTTTAAATGTATGATTAACTTTAATCTTATTATTTAACACTTTACTGAATACTTTGTATATTACCTACTATCAACAACTTTTAGAACGTTTTCGTACCTATTCGAATTATTGACTATTTTAATTATTAGGCTTCTATTTTGATTATTTAACTTTTTGCTGACTATTTTAGTTAGTAGGATGAGTAACTCTTGTAGGTACCCATTCAAATTAGATGACTCTTTTAATTAATAAGCGTTTATTCTGTTTTGTAATAAGATTTTACAATGAACAACTTTTAGTGGGTTCCAAAGTTTCTGAGATACTATTTTTCCAATCTAATAGCTAAATTCTTAACAACCTATGTATGTTAAGTAAGTATTAAAGTAGTAATTAGATTTACTACCTAATACAAATATTTTGCCACGTCCAAGAGCGCTTTTTAGCCACCAATTGGACAAGACGTAAATGTTATGTATGTTATATACTTAATATATCCTATCTATACTTACTTAATATAAAACAAACATTATAATTTTTATCTAAGGCAGTCGCAATATCATGACAGCAGAGGTACTGGTGGTGTTTTTCAGTACCTTTGTGCAACCACAGCTCTTCCGCTGGGTAATTGTGGTAATTTGCACTTCTGCTGCCGCTGGTCTGCGAAGTCAGTATCCACAGTCAATAGCATAATTTTTGTCATGCCATGAGCGACAGTGTCAGAGACATGCACCATCATGCGAGTGTCCACATCTTCGTGGTTACGTATCACATAACCACGAAGAAGCGTACGCTTTGTATCACGTGTGATATCGGTTAAAATATTTGGTCCACCCATGTTGCAAACTTCCTTGCCGTTGTTAGAGCAAACATAATTCCTTAAGGAATTGTTCATCATCAAATTGGCCTAACCTTTAGGTAGTTTCGTCGTAGCAGTAATCCGTGTTCTTTGAACTTTCTTCTCTGTTAATATGTTTTATGCTTTCATTGTTATATGCCCCAAACCATATCTAATGTTAATACCCTGTAAGTTCTTTGCAAAGAAATGGTATACATACTGGTGTACCTATTCTCCAACGTCTTCCTATGGCCAGAACTCAGCATGTGGACTAATGTAGATTTATCTAGATTTTTTTCTGAGACTTGTGGGGCGTTTGGAACGATAGCAGTGCCAAAAATACTGGTAATCGATTTTAGTAGGTCTGACCTTCTTCCAGATCGCAATTTAACCATTGAAGAAAGCGCTAGAGGACTGGCTTGGTTTTCTTACGCCAAGAATGAATCGAGATCTTCTACTCTGTGCTTACAGGTTGCAATATAAAGTTTGCTGAATAGACTGCAGTCATTCTCAAGGCCTCTTATTTTTGCTTTCGTTTTGCTATCACTCTTTTTTACGTGTTTTAATAACTTGTATAATTATATTGTGTATATACTTACAACAACTATATACACAATATATTTATACAAGTTAGAAAAAGAGTGATAGCAAAACGAAAGCAAAAATAAGAGGCCTTGAGAATGACTATACAACATAAGGAGATATTACTAAGTTTGGTTGGATCCAGTAAACTTTTTTTAGAGTTTGTGTGTAATCTTCCTTTAAAAATGTTATGTATTTAAGAGCAATAGCTTTATAAAATCAATAACTCTTTGCCGCTTTTTTCTTTCTTGAATACTGCATTTACAACTTCAGTACATAGAAGTCTGGAGACTGTTCGACAAAAGGATTTCCTGGAGTATTTATTGTAGCTACCGGTGATTGCAGGTCTAGAATAAAGTTCTTCTTATTTGCAGCATTGTCAGAAAGATGGCTGCCGTGTTCATCTGTTGCGCTGTTCTCCGTAACAAAATACAAAACATCCGGCTCAAAACTGTAAACGGTATCTACCAATTCAGATCCAGCGAGAAGCCACTTAGTCAGGGGTTTCAGTCAAAACAATCAATTCTGTGATGTGTAAAATAATATTATGTTGAAAATAATATTATGAAGAAGTAATCATAAACTATTTAGCGTAAAGATGAATGTAAGTGTAAAAATAGGTCCAACCTATGTACATCTTCTTTTAATGTGGCATTCATTTCTTCATCTGCTTGGTCCAAAGCCATCCCCGTAAACTTGCGATAGCTTTTTCGACCCAAAAATTACACATTTTCAAAGTGCTTTAATAATTCTTCGCGCGGCAGGCAAATTCTTTCACTGTTTACTACTGAACTGATTGAATGGATCAAAAGGTCACCAAAGGAGCGGGCACTGCTCGCTCAAACGAGCGAGTAGTGCCCGCGCCGCCCTGCAGAACATTATAACAATGTTCTCAGAACATTATAACATTTAATTGGTAAAATGCCCTCCCTTATGTAATTAAGTAGGTATGGGTAGGTATATACTTGTATATAATACTTGCTATTATTTTTCCGACGAAATAGTAGGGATTACAGAAAAAATAATACTTACGTAAGTATTTAAGGTATGTTAAGCACAAATAATTAGGTACGGTGTGTGAATGATGAATTATTTTATTAAATAGAAAAAACAATAATAATATAGTTGTTATAATAATAATAACGATTGAACTTCTTGTGTTTCCCTCACTGGCCAATCGCAGAAATTAAATAATCCAATAAGTACTTACCTAACTTGGTTCGATGCCCGTCTCTACGTAACGAACGTAATACGACGGTCTGCCGTGCGATGAATTATATTTTTTTCACTCACATTTTACAATAGCAGTCCAATAAAAAATATATGTCTGTAATTAAGGTAAGTGAGGCTTTCAGAATATATTTTTTGCATACCGATACCTCTTATGGTTAAAAAGTAAACTTCGTATAAGTAAAAAAAAGATGTCAACGATTTTTGAATTTTACCAATTATTTCATATTTTTTCTATGGATAGGTATTTTTTTTCTTCCAGAAATGAATTAGTTATTATTGAGTTACCCGAAAATGATATTCCACTTGCCCTAGTACACATAGTCCGAGAGATATGGGGCTCAAAGTGACGCGCGGTAGAATCAAACTTCCACCCCCTCCCCCCGCCACCCGCGGTGCGGCCCCTAATGGCTCCAGGTCTTAATCCACTCAGGACCACCTAAGGAACAATTGTGCCAAGTATGAGCCTTTAACCCCTTGAGTATGATACGACCAAATCTGGTTCTGAAACAATTATCCGTTGAGTATGATACGACCAGATCTGGTTCCGCGTTTTTTTCACTTCTTTGACGTTCTCATATTTATTCATAATTATCTAATTGTTTTACAAAATGATATTTCAATATTCTATATTCGAAATTTCAATGCAATCATTGTGCAGTTGTTCTTTTTATAATTGGTGTAGTAGTTTTGTAGTTATAGTACTTTAAGGTCGATGTCGCCGAAAATCCTGCAAAAGAGACAGATGCATCCATGAAAATACCCATTTACTCCAAGGGTTAATCACAAAATGCAGGGTTCCCATACAAACTGTTGCACTAAATCCCCAGCTAGGGGTAGGGGGGGAAGGGGGGAGTGGGGGCGGCAAATTGAGAGGTCGCTAAATTCATGTGTTTGAAAAAAAACTTGATTCATCAAAGTGCCTAGCATCCAATGCGCATTCTTTTAAAGAATATATAAAATATTCTATAGATTTTATAGATATTCTATTCTATAGATATTCTATACATATTTTATAGATTTTCTAAATCTTAAATATAAAAATGAATCGCCGTGCGTTAGTCTCGCAGGATCTTGGAAATGACTCGACCGATTTGAATTATTTTTCTTTTATTTTGTTTGCTTTGATTCAGGGGTGGTTTACAAAAAAAAATATTTAAGAAAAACTCAAAGAAACAACTGAAAATCGAAAAAATCGAAATTGGTAATTTTGGTAACATTGGCCACTTTTTTAGATGGCTATCGCGACGATCGTATTGTTTGACAGCTGCGCTATCCATAACTGTTATTCATTCCGTAAAATGTGTAAAATTTCAAAAAGTTAAAAAGTCAAAATAGTCAAAAATGACAAAAAAAAGTCGGAAAGGTCGAAAAAGTCGGAAAAGTTGAAAAAGTCAAAAAAGTCAAAAAAGTCGAAAAAGTAGAAAAAGTCGAAAAAGTCGGTAAAGTCGAAAAAGCCGAAAGGGTCGCAAAAGTCAAAAGTCAAAAAAGTAAAAAAAAAAAAAAAAGTCGAGAAAGTCAAAAAAGTCGAAAAAGTAAAAAAAAGTCGATAGTCGAAAAAGTCGCAAAAGTCAAAAAAGTCTAAAAAGTAGAAAAAGTCGGAAAGTCAAAAAAGTCGAAAAAGTCTAAAAAATTGGAAAACGTCGAAAATGACCGAAAAGTTGCCACAGTTAAAAAGTAGAAAAAGTCGAAAAAGTAGAAAAGTCGAAAAAGTAGAAAAGGTCGGAAAAGTCGAAAAGTCGAAGTCGAAGTAAAAGTCGATTTCGATTTCGATTTTCGATTTTTAAAGGGTGTCGCTAGGTTGGGGGTGGGGGTTGTTGTTGTAGGATTAATGATATTAATATTCAGATGAATTACGTTCCTGGCTACTTGACAGGAAAACAATTCCGTGTCGTTTTATAGTGTCCATTACAATGTCGAGAAGAAGAGATAACACAGGTCGACGAAGTCAGTCAAATGTGCGGCAAGCTACTTCAAGCAAACCGCGCTGATGTGAGATGATTCCATCATCTCGGCCGAAATACAAGATGAAGCTGTTAATCCGAAATTGCTTGCAGTGGTGCCTAAGAATTTGATCTATAGACTTCATAACAACATCTCGCCCTGTATAGTCGATAGTAACTGTTCCAGGCGTTACCCGAGAGACCTGATTGCTAACACCATCACAGGCAATGACGGATACCCATTGTATCGTCGCCGATCAGTTGCGGACAATGGGCGATCTGCAATTGTGAAGGTCAAAGGGCAAGATATAAATGTGGTCAATCGTTAGATTGTGCCTTATTGTCCAAGACTTTTAAAGCGCAAATCAATGTGGAATATTGCAACTTCATCAACTCGACAGCAGCAGCAACGAGGCGATTTGGCGAATCTTTTCCTTTGCGACATACGAAAGACAATCTACAGATGGACACTTGGTAATTCTGGAAAGCGGAATTTATATTCCCCGTGCGTCTGGCCTTCACGATGAAAAATCACACGTGTTGGAAGTTTGCGGAATTAACTTGGAATTTCCATATTTCGCGCATGGACAACTGTAAGTCCCGTATTCGCCAAGCCATCGGTCGGAAAGCCATCATTTTTGTTCATTTACGCGCCAGAAAACAAAACGAAAAACATATTTTACCAAAATGTTTTGTGTTGAATGTGAACTGCATTTATGTATTATCATGTAAATTAAATACATTGAATTTATTTCAATCACATACGAAACTCAAACCGTACATGATGCAACCATATTATAAATTTCAATGAATTAGATTTGGAAGGTTCATTAGGATTAATAAACGCTTATGAAGAGTTACAATCATATAAATTTTAGGTGGTACGAAGTTCACCGGGTCATCTAGTATTTAATAAAATAGACTATAGAATTATTCTATAGTCTATTAAAGACTATAGAAAATATCGATTGTTCATTTGATTTTTGAACGCATCTCCAGTGTGTGTCATTTCTCTGCTAGGAGAATCCCTGTCGCATTCTGCGCAATCCGCGTTGGATTCTGAAGTCTGTTTCCCGTTCTTCCTACGGTTTTCCCGCCGAATGGATTTTCCGCCAAAGATTTCGTCGACGAATTACTAATGTTCTGTTGTTACTCTGGTAGAAAACGGATACCCGACCTATCCGCTATCCAGCGCCCTCTGTTATCCCAAGATAAAACTAATATTTATGACTAAATCTTTTAATATTTGCGTTTACATCCATGTTTTCTGCTGAAACATGCCTATTTATTTGATATTATATCCGGAGTGTCCTAATTTTCTTGATTTTAATCACTATTCATGAATGAAATACGCATCACGGAATTTGCCAAGCTGTGATTTTTCAACTTTCTTGCCTCGTAAATTGTAACTCTTTAATTTAGGTGTTCTATCACAATGTGGCTTCCCACAACTACTTTTTTTCGTACAATGTAGAGTTTCAAACTACTTTTTCCAATGAATTACCCCCAGGATCTATATTATATTTCGTTAAACACAGATGACGCGACACACGCCCCCAATCTTCTGTCATGGCGCTATTTGCAAGAAACGTCATAGTTTCCGCCTATTGTCATTCCGAATCAGCAGATGGCGCGCTAAGCAATTTACTGTATTTTTGCTATGGCATTTTGCCATTCCTTTTCATGTAGGTAATAAAATTAATCATTACACTAGTTTTTTAAAAGGTTAGTTTGTTTTGTCCCACGAATCTAGTTTTCATTGCAGAAACAAAGCTCTCTAATGATTGTAATTACAGAGCTAGAATTCCTCTTTTGATTGATAGCTAAAAAATAGTAGGTATAGGTACTTTATAATAGTTAAACCCGCCAAATAACAAAATGAAATATTTTTTATATTTTTTTATTGAAATTGAAATCGCTAAAACTTTAATTGAATGCATTAGTAAGTTAATTAATTCAAAAATTTAAGTTACACACTTTAAATATTCACTCAAAATACATACCACACAAATTACATAAAAACCTACACAATTTAAAACGTGATATATTCGGTTTAATCTAGTATCTCCGTAATAAAATTATTAACTTCTTCGAAAAAAATATATTATTTCCTTGGAAAGGGAATAATAAGCATCTAAGCTCTAAGCTCTTTTTTTTAAAAACGTCAATTTGTTTTAGGATGTTTGAAAATATAGAGCGGATATAATCACTGGTAACATCTACTGTAATAACAACTATCGATTGCAAAAGTCATCAACCGTGATATTCTTTAACGTGTATATCTTGATTCAATTAAAGCATAACTGGAATATATAAAATTTAAAGCTGTTTGTAAGGAATTTAATGACGCGGTCTTCAATTTCGCTACTGTAAGGTATGAAGGCTTGGAAGCCAACAACATTACGAAAGACAAGTATTTGCGATAGTCAGGCGAAATCAAATACCAATTTGACATATATATTGACTGGAAAAAGTTTTCTGCTTCAGTATTGAGGATCTCGCTTAGATATGCAAAGATGAAAAGGGTAATAATTTGTATTACTAAAGCTGAAAAGAGAAAAGTTCCACGTACGAATAATAAGAGGGCAATAGCTGACATCACTAATAGTAAATCTATGGCTAGTAAAATTTCAAAATTTTCTTTTAATTTTGCTATCATCGATATTAGTAAACAGTGGCTGTCAACTGTAGATTTAAAAGCCTGTATGGCATTTTGAGTGTCTTCAACTGGCTCTGATAAATCACGTACAATGTTAATTATTCTCGAACTGAGTGCTTTGTATTGGCTCACACAATGTCCGACGAGTGTGATGTACAATATTAGAAAAGAAAGCCGTGCTAAGAATAACATATTTGGTACAATAGTAAAGAAGACCCGAAGAATTTCGTAGTTTGGGCTTTCATTGGATGGTGTGAAAACTGTAAACACAAAAAAACATTTTTATACAGAAAAAAAAATATACAAAAACTTTCACTGTTTTCTTTTTTATTTAGGCTACAGAGAATCAAAATATTCTTTCCGAAATTTATTGAAATATAGTATAAAATGTCATAGGTCAAATCAAATCTGAAAAAAAAAATATATTTAGAATAAAATAAAAATCTCTAAATATTAAATGATTACCTGCCATTTTTTAATTTCTACTAGGCAATCTAATGGATGTATTTTTCCAAAATTTTGCGACAAATATTTCCGAAATATTAGGAAAAATAGACTCTATCATAAATTAGCTAATGTTGGCGGTATTCGGCAACGTTTTGTATAATATAGTATTGCGATTATGGAGTATAGTATGATCGAAACTACATAGTTATTAATATTTTTGATCATTAAATACTCTTCTTTACGATGTATTACAAAAATACATGCTATTATTTCAAGCGAGTAGAGCCAGCCCCACTATTTAGTAGCTGGTTTCCGCTCTTATAGTTAATCCTCAAGATATAATTGTTATAAGGTATAAAATACTTACCCACAACAACGAATTTGGGCATTATTAAACCGTTTTCCCTGTCTAAAGGCAGCCGTATAATTACTATCAAGTAAAAAAGCCATATTAGTGCAGCCATAAATATGGATATTATTTTAATACGGCGCATGCCTCCAGTATATGCTCCTATCTCTCCATTGGAACTAAGCTTCCATATTTCTGCACTCGCTAAATCGACAAACTTCAATAAATCTTTTCTGAAATATATAATCCAGAAACACTGAATTATATCCGTTAACGGATTTGTCAAATAGAATAGCGCCACCAAAAAATCTGTCAAACTTATTCCATAGTTTTCGTAAGCAAATACTGTATGTCCAGCAATGAAAAACATCCACCAGATAAGTAGAGTTGACATCGAAAGTGAATCTCTTATTATCTTCCAACCTGACAATATTATATAATAATAAATTAGTATTATATTTTTTTCCTTGTTGTGGTAATATTATTGTAGCAGACCTTTCATCCATGAATCATCAAATATATTCAAACCGATTAACGACAGCATATTGGATATATACCATAGTTGGTTGTGAAGGGAACATTCCCCAATATTACATCCAGCCATGACAATGATGAATATCATACACTAACGCGTTTCACATTTGAGCATAGCTAAATTACCCTGATTCTATAGGTATTCCATGAAGCCTATATTTAAAAAGAATTTAGGTTGCCGTTGGTACATAGTTTTACAAGGTTAAAAAGTAATTAGCTTTTTGAAGATATCCTTAGTTTAATGTCATAGAACAAAATTTAGTTTTAATATTAATATTATCACATTACCTTAATTTGATGCAGTTTGAGTTAAAACATTCGTAAAAAACTACTAAATCAGCAGGGCCAAATAAATATAAAAATCGCAATATATAAAATTATTAGTAATTTCTATAATTATAAATATATTATTTTGTATTTGCTTAACTATGCCTAACTGATAAATTAATATCAAAGATATGTATCAATATTTGTTGTGATAACAAACACTTCAATTCAAATACTTGCCTCCCTCAGTGAACTAACGGCAATCGGCGAATTTATCTATTTATGTAGACCAAATTATTTATTGCCCCATATTATATAAACAATACATTGACAAAAGTAGAGTTAATAGGCCCTTGCTGAGGTGGCCACGAAGACCCATTCTGTTCAGGGTTGGTCACACTCACGGGTCAATACCTATCCGACGGCCTCCACGCATGAAGTGCGAGCCCGGGTAGGACGCTGGCCTTATGGTCAGTTTCCCCTAGGAATCAAACTTCTGGCGCTCCTGGACGGTCTGCGCACCGTGCGGCGTAAGCCAATCGACTGTGCACTCTGACTAACAACTTGGGTTGTCGACTAGAACGGGCGAGCCCGTCACCATAGGAAGTTTTAACGATTAGTCGTTCTATCGACCTGCAGTGAGCGTAGAAGACTTGGGACAAAACAGTCCACCATCTAGCTACGCCGCAACCCGCAAGAGACCAACGCCTTTACCGCGAGATAACCAGTAATGTTACCTGGCGGGCCGACACTCGCGCCCTTGCTTCCAATTGTGGCCAGCTTTCTCCGGTCTCTCGATTGGTTCCGAGTTCGAGGTCGCTTGCGCAATCCTCTCCCTTACGAAGCGGTGAAACGGTGTATACCGAATCTATCGCGGACCATGGCGTCCTTTGCCCGCCTCTTACCCGGGATCGGATGGCCAATGGTCATTTCAAGAGCAGTCGCCGTAAGATACGCAACCACCCCCGCTCTATAGGAAACAATACAGCTTCCAGACTCCCCCGACTGTTAGACA
The DNA here is from genome assembly GCA_944548615.1 of Micropterix aruncella. Lineage (NCBI taxonomy): Eukaryota > Metazoa > Arthropoda > Insecta > Lepidoptera > Micropterigidae > Micropterix > Micropterix aruncella. The sequence continues at coordinate 9,801,084 of OX155972.1, read as the reverse complement.
GAGTGCACAATCGATTGGCTTGCGCCGCACAGTGCGCAGACCGTCCAGGAGCGCCAGAGGTTTGATTCCCAGGGGAAACTGACCAAGGCCAGAGTCCTACCCAGGTTCGCACCCCGTGCGTGGAGGCCGTCGGATGGGTGTTGATCCGTGAGTGTGACCGACCCTGAACACATGGGTCTTCGTGGCCAACCCAGCATGGGCCCATTAGCTCCCCAAACTCTGACTAACAACTTGGGCTGTCGACTACAACGGGCGAGCCCGTCACCACAGGAAGTTTTAACGATTAGTCGTTCTATCGACCTGCAGTGAGCGTAGAAGACTTTGGACAAAACAATCCAGCGTCTAGCTATGCCACAACCCGTTAGAGACCAACGCCTTACCGCGAGATAGCCAGTTATGCTACCTGGCGGGCCCGACTCTCGCGCCCTAACTTCCAATTGTGACCAGATTTCTCCGGTCTCTCGATTGGTTCCGAGTTCGAGGTCGCTTGCGCAGTCCTCTCCCTCACGAAGCAGTGAAACGGTGTATACCGAATCTATCGCGGACCATAGCGTCCTTTGCCCGCCTCTTACCCGGGATCGGATAGCCAATGGTCATTTCAAGAGCACTCGCCGTAAGGTACGCAACCACCCCCGCTCTATAGGAAACAAAACAGCTTCCAGACTCCCCCGACTGTTAGTCAGAGTGCGCAATCGATTGGCTTGCGCCGCACGGTGCGCAAACCGTCCAGGAGCGCCAGAGGTTTGATTCCCAGGGGAAACTGACCAGGGCCAGAGTCCTACCCAGGTTCGCACCCCGTGCGTGGAGGCAGTCGGATGGGTGTTGACCCGTGAGTGTGACCGACCCTGAACACATGGGTTTTCGTGGCCAACCCATCATGGGCCCGTTAGCTCCCTAAACTCTGACTAACAAACGGGGGAGTCTGGAAGCAGTACTGTTTCCTATAGAGCGGGGGTGGTTGCGGACCTTACGGTGACTACTCTTGAAATGACCATCGGCCATCCGATCCTGGGTGAAGAGCCGGACAAAGGACGCTGTGGTCCGCGATCGCTTCGTAAGGGAGAGGACCGCGCAAGCGACCTCGAACTCGTAACCAATGGAGTAATCTGGTCACAATTGGAAGTAAGGGCGTGAGTGTCTGCTCGCCAGGTAACATTCCTGGCTAACTCGCGGATAAGGCGTTGGCCTCTTACGGGCTAGTGACGTAGCTAGATAGTGGACTTTGTCTTCTACGTTCACTTCCAGGGAGATAGAACGACTAATCGTTAAAACTTCCTGAGGTGACGGGCTCGCCCGCTGTAGTCGACAACCCAAGTTGACAAAAGTAGAAATATTAATATTATAGTCAATTAACATCAGTTTTACATAAGTAAAAATTACGATGATCTTATCACAATCATTCACCTGTTGGAAAATATATTCTAATACTCAGAGAATGCTGACACAAAAATTTCATTGTTATGTTGGTACAATACTTAATCTGCAAAATGACTGTGTAGTGGTTTACGTTAGGTGCAGTCGTAATTCTACATCCTCAGAATAATATATTTATGGTACAAACTGCAAACAGCAAAAAAATATATTTACTATTTATATATTGCCGAGTAATAAAAAATATTGTCAGCTTCTTGCAGTCGCTTGACGCTCTTCGTAAATCTGAAGGAACTACTTTGGTTGTAGGTGATATAAATATCAACATTATTGATAAAATATATTATGACAGGAACGAATAGACTTACTGTCCATTATGACAGAAATGTCCATGTTATGTAATAAAGTAAAAATGAAAGCATTCATAAAATAATACGTAATGTTGATCACATTACTACATTCAAATTCAAATTCAAATTCAAATTCTTTATTTCACAAAAAATCATAATATCAGTTACAAATAAATTAAACCTAGCCTAACTGGATCGCACGAGACGTCCGCACTAAGGTAGGCTCAGATTCGTATAATTAAGTACTGCCTAATGCTAAATAAAAAAATACGTTGAAGAATGCCGTGAACAATTAAATCAAATAAACTAAAATTTTAGAAAAAAAATAAAATTTCAAATAATCCTAAAATATGTATATAATATGTGATAATAATAATATAAAAAAATATAATAAATATGTTGAGGACTTCGCCCAACATATTAGAGTCAACAAAAGAAGTAAATTCTCTAGAATCGAAACTGCAAACACACTTTATATAACACGCGTCAACTAGCATTGAATTCTATATAATTTCGACAATTAACGCACACTCAGCCGATGACTAATATCATTTCTTCTGATCGATCCAATTTGACACACTTAGTTTCCCCCACGCATTGAACATTGTATCATACACACGATATATAAAGCCATACATTCGATCGATCATTCATCATCCTCTACACGGCAGTCATCGCGTTTATACCTCGCTCTTCGATCATCCTCCAGTGGGGACACGTCGCGACTACACCTCGTTATCATTATCATCAAGCAGTCACTATATTATCCGCGATACCGATCTTCAAGTCTCACTCCGCGATTACACAACTGCGACATATACTTCGAGCACACACTACACACTCTGCGACTTATCAATCAAGGCGTTACAAACTGGCAACCAATCACATACCTTCTGAATAAATACTTCAACTATCAGCAACAATCGACTTTCAATACGGAGAAAACCCCTTGATGAGAACCACCCTTCACTCACGAGCAATTGGAGTCTAGTGCAGGGTGGCCACCTCACAAATATATGGTAGGTGAATAATAATGTGTTAGGAATGGTAAGTTAGCTAGGAATAAAGCAAATTAGTTTTTCAGTTTCTTTCCTTCCCTGGGTGATCAACCAGAGGGTTAGTCTTTTTTTGTTTATATTTATTTTTATATTTATACCTTGCGTATAAATGACTCTATTACTTTATTACTTGCACTGATGAAAGATGAGATATGAATTACAGAGTACGAGGCAAAGAATATAGGCGCAGTAGCCAGAAAAATCCTAGGTATTTTAGAAGACCATATTTCTAAGGCAGCAAGTGAAAAACAAACAGATATAGGCTAAAACCTTGGATAAAATATTATCTCCTAATTAAGAAATAAAAAAATTACATCAACAAATTTAATTTAATTTAATTGATATTCACCTCACTGCCTACTTTAAAAAATAGAGAAATAAAAGTGAAAAAAGAACTGAAAATACTAAAATTAGGCATTAATAGAATATGAACGATGTCGTCAATATTGAAATTTATATAATACGCCTAAAGCCTCTAATCTGATAATGATTTCATCTCTCCATTGGAACTTTGCGACCGTATTGCTCCCCTCGCCAAATGGACAAATTTCATTATATCTTTTGTGAGATTTGTAACCCAGTTACACTGAACGTTAGCAAAAAAACTGTCAAATGTAGTCCATGGTTTTTGTAAGCAAATACTAAATGACTAACAAAGATAAACATCCATGAGATAAGCAATGGTGATATCCGTAGTGAATTTGTTATTATTTTTCCAACCTGGTATTTTTATGTAAAAAATAAATTATTATTTTAATATTTATTGTTTATTGAACTGCAACATTATTGTAGCAGACCTTTCATCCACGAATGGTCAAAAATATTCAAACCGATTAACGAGAGCATGTTGGATGCATACAATAATTCTTTTTGCAGGGAACAGTCCCTAACGTTACACTCAGCCATGTCAATGGAGAATATTAGGTAAACAAAAACATGTTTCACTTTTGATAACAGCTAAATAATCCTGATACTATAGGTACTTCATAAAAAATATATTCAAAATATGCATCATTTTCTTTTGATGTAATCGCTAGGTTAATGTTCTAAAATTAAATTTATTTCAAGATTGCTATTTCTTATATTGATTGAGAAATAATAATATTTTGTTATCATGTCATCTTAATTTGATTCAGCTCTAGATATACCTTTAAAAAAATACGTTAATGCGAATAATTTTACATTTGTAAAAATAAATAATACATTATTATAATAATAATATGAACTTACTAATAAATATCAAGTAATATGCTTAAAATAAACACTATACTATTTGATCCATTTTTGTAATCTGTGTCTAGCCATATCTAGGACTGAATTGGGAAATGCTTATTTTAAATGAGATGTATGTCTGGATGAGCACCACTTTCGACAGTGCAATGTAGTACTTTTTAAGTAGCTTTTACTAATTTTATTTTAAATAAAAACATCATCCTATAAACGGATTTCTTTACAAACCTTATCAAATATAACAATATTATACTGTTTTCTACAATATTTCTTTACAATTTTTTAATATTATACAATTTTATATAGGTTTACCCTATTTTGATAACATTATACAATCTTTATTATAAACTCCTCTGCCAGAAATTAAGATTGAAGTTTCTTCTTTCATTTCATTGAGCATATGGAGGTTTTTTTATTTTTATTTCGATTTAATGGCTCGTTGATAACAAACTCAGCCAATTGTATCATATTTTAAATGTTGGTAGCATTCGAAATTTGAATGATTTCGTAATGTCACTTTCATTTGGAAAACGGCTTTGCCGAAGTGATCAATAGTTTAATTTTTTATTTTTTCGCTTAATTCGGATCAATTGAAGGCATTTTGTGTTGCATAAGGATAAGCCCTATTTATGAGATATATGGATGAATAGTGATCGTTAGTCGACTGCAAAAGGACCTTTAAACTTACATTGCACCGTCGAAAGTCGTGCACATCCGTAAGTATATCTCATTCAAACATAAGCATTTCCCAATACAAGCTGGGATTTCCTTCGCTACTTTTTAAGTAGCTTTTACTAATTTTAATTTAAATAAAAAAAAATATATATATATATATATATATATATATATATATATATATATATATATATATATATATATATATATATATATATATATATATATATATATATATATATATATATATATATATATATATATATATATATATATATATATATATATATATATATATATATATATATATATCTTATATATAAAATTCTCGTGTCACAATGTTCGTTCCCGTACTCCTCCGAAACGGCTTGACCGATTCTCATGAAATTTTGTGAGCATATTGAGTAGGTCTGAGAATCGGCCAACATCTATTTTTTATACCCCTTAGTGATAAAGGTTGTCCACCCTTAACATTTTTCTTTAATTTTTTAAATTTTTTTATTTTTTTTATTATGTCGCATTAAAAAATACATACAACCCTAAATTTTTACCCTTTTATCACCAACCCCTATTTTTTAATAGCCATTTTAGTAATTTTATCATTTTTCATCCCCGGTCGATAACTGATCAATCGTCATTTAATTAGTTATCCCCGCCAGTTGTCTACAGGTGTCACTTCTGACCCAGTAAACAGCACGGAGTAGGGATGAGAACGAAGCCGGTCTCCTGTTTCTCTCACACAATAAGACTTCTCTCACTCCCTACACAGTTGTCGGCCATCATTATTGTTTATGCATCAAGTGTAGTAGTAACGTTGACAATTATTATTTTGATAGCTCAGTGTAACTCTCATATTAACTATTAATCATTCCTATTTTATTAATAATAATAAAATTATCAATTTAGAGTGTATTTTGCACGATTAGTTAATCAAGTGATTTTCATAACCTCAAAAGTACTCAACACGTGGCACGAGCTTCCACCAACAACGGCTTTTGTGTTGTAAGTATACTTTTTTTTATTTATATCGAAAATGTTGTTGGAAACGGTCAAAAAAGATTCGGTGGAATTTAATTTTTATTAAAATTGGGCAAACTTTTTTTTGTATAAATTTTTTTTTACCATTTCTAACCATATATTTTCGATATGATTATGAAAAATAAAATTTTTCGCTTTTGTAAAACAGTCTAATGTTTACATGAATATGTAAATGAATGTGTGTACCAAATATTAAATACATTATAACTAGGGCCAAGATTCTTGCCGTGATTTCATTTTAACATTTTACAATTAATGCTCTTAAGTTTTTGACATTACGGCAAATATATTTGATCTTATAAAAATGTAATATTAATTTAATTTTATTAAAAAAATGTAATTTAACAATTAAGATTTTCATAGTTTCCAAAAATTTGAATCAATATTATGAATCTTTTTTTTGAAATATCGATGGAAATATTGGTTGTATGAGAAAATTATAATAGACAATTTTTTTTGTGAAACTTTCGTCTAAATTTTTTTTCCATAAAATTTATATTTTTGCTATAATTTCATAAATCCAAACTAATCATTTCAAAACTGCGGCAAAAATCCTGGCCCTAATTATACCTTTAACATTTTTCATCATTAAGTAATTTCATTAATTCTATTTATGTGTGTTTTGTACAGTGAGCAATGCCAAGAAAACGCAAAGGGACTGATTTGAGCCGTAATACAAGTAAATCTCGAAGCTTGGGAAATAGAAGATCCGAAAGAACCGAAGAACAAATCCAGCAACAAAATACTGATGCACGTGTCAGAATCGCGCAATTGCGTCAAGAAGAGTCAGACGATACACGAGCTGAACGCAATGAAGTACGCCAAATCGAACTGCATCTGATTTAATGAATACTGAAATGAATCGTGAACTGCAGTACAGCACTGTAGAAATGGCAGCGATTGTTGCCCGCAATGTCCCACTAATGAATGAGGAACAAAGAACCATTTATGATCGCATTATGCTCGCAGTTTCAGCTGGACAAGGTGGGTTCTTCTTTTTGGATGCACCGGGTGGAACTGGCAAAACATTCGTTATTTCGCTAATTCTTGCTGAAATACGATCAAATAATGGCATCGCATTGGCCGTGGCATCATCGGGCATTGCAGCAACTTTATTGGATGGAGGCAGAACAGCTCATTCAGTATTTAAGCTGCCACTAAATATTCAGAATAACCCTGACGCAGTATGCAACATTAAGAAACAATCGTCCATGGCCACCGTGCTGAAACAGTGTAAAATTATCATCTGGGATGAATGTACTATGGCACACAAACATTCGCTTGAGGCGTTGAACAGGACATTGAAAGATATTAAAAACAACGACAAACTATTTGGCGGAACTCTGTTGGTCCTTTCAGGTGATTTCAGGCAAACACTTCCAGTCATTCCACGTTCAACATACGCTGATGAGATCAACGCTTGCTTAAAATCATCTCCATTGTGGCGTAATGTTGAAAAAGTACAGCTGAAAGTAAATATGCGCGTTCAAATGCTTCAAGATCCATCCGCTGAAACATTTTCAAAACAACTCTTATATATCGGTGATGGAAAAGTTGCTATAGATGAAACTGGATACGTGAAATTACCGACCGATTTCTGCACAATC